>RJWM01001781.1:0-144771 GCA_004363535.1 Dasyprocta punctata
TATAGTGTTTTAGCCATAAATAAAATGCAAATAAAACACAAATAAATTCATGTCAGAATTTCTCAGTTCTTCTGTGTATAATTTGTTCAATGAAGAATATGGTCATTTGAGCTATTTATCTCTGACATGCCTATAAAAGTATACATCTGAATACACAAACCACACCACAAATGACTTCTATGTTCTCCGTGTGTCACTAGAGTTTAGTAAATAATTAGTATTTCTTCTAGAATTAAAATGATTAGGTTTTTATTCTTTCACTTATATTCAAGTGCCACCATCCACTTAGTCACCTAAAACAATAATTGCATGAATTTTTGTACTGCAAATATATTTGATGGAAGTAAAATTTATCCAAAACCATTACTGGGCTTTTTTTTTTTTTTTTTTTTTTTTTGGTACTGGGTACTGGGGATCAAACTCACAACCTTGTGCCTGCCAGGCAGGCACTTACACCACTGAGCTAAATCCCCAGTCCTATTTTTTGAGATAAGGTCTCACTATGCAGTTCAGGCTGGCCTTGAACTCATTTTGCAGCCCAGGCTGGTCTCAAACTCACAAGGATCCTCCTGCCTCAGTCTCCTGAGTGCTGGGATTAAAGGTATGTGCCGCTACGCCTTGTTTATTACTGGATTTTTATCTAATCAGTGTTACTACCTTTTTTCAGCTCACCTCTAACGTTTTCTTTTCAAGCTCTCATCAGGATCATTAAAATCATCCCTGTACTGAATTTTCCATCTCCAGTCTTTTACCCTAATTCTAACACCTACCTTATTGATAGATTAATGTTATAAAATAAATACAAATTAATTTCCTGCTGAGATCATGCTCAGACTTATTTATTTATTTAGATAAATTTTGCGTGACTGTGGGTACTGGGTCTTACTACCATTTATACTCATATCTCATAATGATGCTTGTTGTCTTTTACTTTCTCTATGTATCTTGCTGCTGTCTATATCATGTTGCTGAAATACCTGTCCCTTCCCTTCCCTGCTTTCCTTGCTCTCTAAAACACACATCTCCAGTGTAATTCGCCTTTTGAAAAGACCTTAGCTTGCTGTTGTTTTTCTCCAGGAAACCTTCTCAGTAAATAAGTTAGAGATATTTCCTCTGGCACTATGCCTTGAAGAAAGCAAAATGAAATTATCAGTTTATCTCCACCACAAAGTCACCAGCAATTTCAGCCCTGCTGTTAAGAAAGCTTTCAAGCAAAAGAAATACCATCGATAAAATAGGGAACAGCAGGTGCACAGAGGATCTGAGCCTTAGGGCTACAGGTGGGCTGACAAAATATGGATGGAGTGCAGACATAATCTTCTATGTATGCCATGCAGATTTTCATATCTTTAAATAACTGCTTTTTGTTCAGCAGTAATGTCAGTCAGAGACTTACAATCACAATAACTTTGGGCAAACACAAAAGTGAGTTGTGCCCTTTCTTATCAGAAGTTGTCCTACTTTATGAATTAAACTTTTGAAAAATATATACCAAACTATTAACTCTTTGTGTGAATGTGGGAATAGTCTTCCAATTATAATTTGAATCGCATCATGAAATTTTAGCCAATTATAATTTCTTTATACTTTTACTGTACTTGTCCTTTTTGTGTCAGTAAGCAAAATGTGTATTTTAAAATAGTTTTCTCAGGTTCTGTTTTTTAGTTTGAGTTATTAATAGAAACCATATGATATGTACCTACAACTAAAGGATTCAGTGATTGATTACTGCTAATTTTAAAATTACTGATTGGAGGCTTCTTTTCTGGAAAGCGAGTATCTAATCAGAATATTTTACTGGCAGTACTGATTTCTATTTTCCTGCATAGACTCATTGATAATTTCTGTTATAAAGATCATCTTTTTCACAATTTTATTTTACAGAATTCCAAACTGAATATTTGACATTGTTAATGATCATGACAAATCTTGTTCATTAAACTAAGATACCCAGAAAAAGGCTTGTTGTTTTTTCCTCTTTACCTGGTCTTCACCCACAACAGAAAAAATGAACAGGATAATAAATATTTACTTTTTCCCCCCAATACCAACACAAGAATGAATATTTAGGTAGCACTTCAAAATCAATTATTATTGTATCCTTCTGCCCTAGACCTCAAAAAACTAATGATGTTGAGTAGAACGAATTAAAAAGATATTTAAAATACACACACATGCACACAAAATCTTTGGTGGATAGTGTTAAACATATTCAAATTACAATTTTGTAGCCACTGATTCATGGATAAGTCCATTTAAAGATATACATTATATGCTTAATATGTGCAGCAAGTGGATTATATGTGAGTCATAAAGAATGATTAAAGAGAGAGAAAATCTCTCTCTTTAACTAAATAATTCACATTTTAGTGAGAATATTTTTTAACTGAATATTATTGTGAATAAATATGTTTTAAAATATTATTAAGTGTTGTACATAAAAGGAGTGATGTATAATAAATACTTTACCAATCAAAGCAGCCAGGGGAAGTTACTTGAGGAAATCATTTTTAAGCTAAGCTCTCAAAGTGAAGGCCACACACAGCAAATGAGCAGGAGTATATTAAGTAGCTGAAGCATGCACAGTGCTCTGGAGACTAAAGGAAATGTCAGTGTGGCAGAAAATCAAAAGTGAGAATGGTCAGTAAAACAGGGATTTGGTCACAGACAGTCTTATAAGTCACATTGGGAAGTTACTTTTTCTTCTGAAAGCAACAGTAAAACATGATCTGCTGTTTATTGATTTTTGTGTTCTCAGGATCTGTTCTTTGAAATTCTAGCAAATGCCTGGGTTTTCATTTAGAAATTCCCCTTTTCAGTCCATGGGCTTCTGGGCTTCATGCATTAGACCCTGGTATGACGAGGCTTAAATTGATCCCTGATAAATCAGTCGTAGCCATCAAAACAACCTTTTGCTTAAACCCCTGCAAAGAACAGTGTTCCCATTTCTTCTGATTTGAACATAAAGAAATATGCTTGTCCCTCCAAAGTCAACTTATATTTGTAAATGAAAGAATAAAACTTACATAAAAAAGAACAAAGAACTGAAAATAACTTGGTCCTTACAGTATTTTCAGATATCTCTTCAAGAGTTGGCTTGAATTTTTATTTTTAGACAATTTTTTAAAAAGTGAGATTGCTTCTTTTTCTTTCACTGATGAAGAACTCTTACTTTAAAATCTAAGTATTCAAACAAGACAGTGGAATATGAGTTAACGTTTTTTGTTTTATTAAATACTGACTGAAACAACTACATTTAGAGGTAATTCAGTGTTCCAGTTAAGACATGTTGTATAAATAAAGAGAACAGTGGTGGGAGTGGGTGTCATATCAATATATTTAGGAAGTAAATATCCTGGACTTTGAAATACAATGGTCAAGGACTGTGCAAATGTTTAGAGTGTTACTTAATAACTGAACACCAATAGGATAAATAAATGTAAATTAGGCTTTGAACTCAGTTTTGGATGTGTTGAGTGATCAGTTCAGGTGCTAGGAAAATCTGAAAATCATATAAATATTTTCAAGTAACTACAATGTGAAAGAAAAATAAGAAAGAGAATGGAATAAGAAAGGCAAAGTTCCCAGATTTAGCCTTGAGCCACAACATTTAGAATGATACGGTGAAAATGTCTATTTTAAGAAAAAGAGGATGAAAAAATGTGCCATTGCTACAAAGCTTCTAAGTTAAGTAGAGTACACAAAAAGTAGGGAGAAATAGGAAATAATTCTTACACAAAAATTTTTTACATAAAAAATAACTTTCAAAAATGTTTTCCTAGGAAAATATTAATTTAATGGAAGTAAAATTTTGACTGCTTCTACAGGGCATGGTGTTGCATGCCTGTGATCCCAGAATTTAGGAGACTGAGGCAGAAGGATTGTCATGAGTTCAAGACACAGTGTGGGCTACATAATTCGTTCAGGTCAGTAAGTTTAAGTCCAGTCTGAACTACATATAAAGATCCTGTATCAAAAAACAAAACCAAACCAAAACAAAAGTTTTGACTACTTTGAATTCGTAGAAATTTACACAAAATATATCAATACTCTAAAATAAAACTGCAGTTTAATTGTATGTGCTTCATATAGCATATTTCCATTTCTGTGAAATGACAAAGATCAGCAAATCCATAGAGAAAGAGGAAAGATAAAAGTGTTTGATTAGATTCTGTGTTGGGGATAGTGACATGGGAGTGAACAATATCAAATAGCACATATGAAATTAATTTATTTATGGTATACAGTTATGTCTAATGTTTAGGTATTCAATACCACAGAGCTGACAACTTTGTGTGATGGTACATTACAGTAAAAATAATTTCTAATCATTCTTCAATAATAAAATCCATCAATATACACTATCACAAGATGTTAAAATGTTGATTCAAATAAACAGCTAATATGTTTTACATAAAAATATCATTAACAATTCTTTTATATTTGGTTGTGAAGCATACAAATATCCTAATAAATAAATTTATAAGTTTGTGCATTCTCACAATAAGTACTAAATTAAGAGTTGGAACAGGGACAGGTAGCAATAAATAAATAAATAACTTCAAAACAAAGATTTTGAACCCAAGAAATTAGCATTCGAAACAGATGGAAAAGCAGTATGAGTAAGAATAATAATGCATAAAAAATACATACTAAATATATAGCAAAATCATTAAAGTAGATGGAAATTGGCCTTGAGGTTGCCTCTGTTCTCTGAGTCCCTACCTAATGCACTGCAATTTAATGCAGTATAGAAGTAGTTGAAAACTTGACATGGAAGTGCATTTAACTATAGAACTGAATTTTAAACTGGGTGTCAGTCAATCACAACATCTGTTTTGTCTAATAATCTCGGTAGCCAGTCAAACAGACTTTGTTCAAATAGGTAAATCTGGACCTGCAAGCTTTCATACTGTTTCTCCACTTCACATCTGTTTTATGTCCAAAAGTCTTACCAGCTCATTGCAGTGCAGAGCTCTCTGAGCTTTTCCTGTTTCTGAAGTCTGTTTGGTTCATTAAGTTTTACTTTATTCAATTAAACTCCATACATTTAAAGAATGTACTATACAATTAGAAAATTACTGATTGTCTCTGTGCCCCATTTGAAGCAATGCAAAACTTGGTTTTCCTAAGTCTGTACTGCATTGAGTCTTTTAATATAACTCTGAAATTTTTGGCCAAGAAATGTAGAGGCTTCTTTTATTCTTTATTAACAGCCTCGTTCTCCAAAATTTGGACTGGATATTGAGTTAAATGATTTCACACACACACACACACACACACACACACACACACATGCATACACACACAATGTAGATGGTTTATTATTCACAGTATGACTTTCTGTAAGTGCAGGATTTGAGAGATCTGGGAAAGGTGAATGATTGGGAATTTTATGATACTGGGTGGAACTGAATTGAGATTTCTTGCATGGACCTAAATTTGCATAATTTGAATTTCCTGCAAGAGCTAAAGGAGGGAAAACCTGGACCTTCTTGTCAGCTTTCCCAGATGTGAACAAAAGGGAGAGAGAAAGTATGGCTTGAGACCTGTCAGTAAACATCAAACAAGATTGAAGTTCACCATGACAGTTATCAAATGCACTGACAAATAATTTTCTGCAGTGTTTGAGTTGTGCAGTCAAAGTTGAGAAACTAAATAGTACATAAGATCCCAGGCTCTAAAAGTGGAATTACTCACTCTACTTATGTCAACCAAATTCAGAAAGTAGGAATTTTCAAGGGATCATTTAAGCAAAGTAGAGTGAGGGGAGCTATTTTTCTTCAAGACAGAAATTTTGAATTGATACAAATTTACTTATAATTCTTGAATATGTTTAAAATTTAGGAAGTCAGGTGAAGGGAGCAAATAACATTTTTGTAGTTGTTATTCATTGATAACAGCAAATATAGCTGTTCTGAAGAAAGGGTTCAGTAGTTTGGTTTGCATGACTTAATTTAAGAGAAAATGTTACTGGCATTTTCTTCTAGAGGAGAGTTGCCCAAAGTTTTAGCTAATGTGATTTTTTTTATTAGAAATTCCTCCAAAATTATTGACATAAATCTTTTTAGAGAAAAATAAGAATGATAGAATGAGGTAAATTTGATAAAAGAACAATAGAAAAAGCAAAGTTATACCAAATCTTGTTAAAACAGAAGTTTCAGTTTAAGTAATTTATTTTCCATTTTCTTCCATGTTCATATTTTGAAATACATATTTTATTAGTGTGTATTAGTTTTACAAAATATTTCATTTTGATGTGGCATTTTCATACACACATACAACATTTTGATTGTATTCACCACCCTCCACCAAAACTTTTGGAAATCCAATTAAAGTCTGGTTCCTAGCCAATGCTGTAGAAACCAGTCGAGTTATTTTGTCTCACTGGACACCAATATTTATTCAATGATACTGAATTTTCAGACTATTGATGAAATTATGATTTATAGGGGTCTTCTGTTGCTGTTGATGAAATGGTAAGCCCATATCAGAACAGCAATCACTTCATTTCTCTGGCTATTTAGGACAAGTCAGCCTGAAAACAGATGTCATTATTTGAGGTGTCACTGAATCCACAAGACTAGTGAGAACACTCTGACTGTACTCTTCAATTAAGTGAACGAATAATGCCTTAATGAGAGGCAGCCTGGGTTTGTTATTAGGTTATTTGCAACCAAAAGTTGTCTTCTTCAGTAGTACAGAAAAAAATTGGTCATATCACATACTGACAGTGGCTAAAATATTGGAAGACTGAGTTGGAAAAAAAGTAATAAAACAAAGAGAAATGTAGAAGTGGTTCAGCTTCCCACATCCTTCAGAGAACATAAACTGGCTTTTAGTAATTTGTGATAAAGCAGAGACAGAAGAAAATCATATCCTGCCTATACAGGCACTATCTAGTGTTGTTAGTTAATCACACTCTTTACAGAGACTATGATCAACTGGAGGCTTACAGAACCTGAAAATTTGCCTTCTCAATATAAACCCAAAGTTGCCTTTCAGAAGCACACAGTGAAAGGGAAAAAACTATGCATTTAATATATACCTATGATTTCCACTGATTATTTTTATGTTTTTTCCATAATAATAAATATGTTTACAAAGTGGTTTAATATTATGAGGATTTAGGATACCTTCATTTTATTTGTATATCTGAAATCTTATTCAATGTGTATGCCATTTCATAATGGAATACAGAATAAAAGTTTGGTGCATAATTATATATAGAATACTAAGAAAACCTACAAATGAAACCTACTTACAGAAAAAATTCAGAAAGCCATCTAATGTTTTCCTGAAGGTTTGCTTCTAAGTGTTCAGATTTTTGAAAATTTTCTTTCTGAAATTATTTTTATGAATATATTTTCTGTCATGGAATTATAAATGCAACCTATCACATGAAGACTGCATATGACAAAGGACACAAATGCTTTTAAATATTTTCTTCTTTTTTTTTTGTTTGTGGTGCTGGGAATTGAACCAAAAGCCTTTGCATTAAGGTACCTTATTATCCTCCTCGTTTTATTATTTTTTAAATTTTGGGACAGGTCTTCCTAAGCTGTTAAGTTGCTAAATTTGTAGGCCTGAGCAGCTCAAGTTCACAGTTCTGCTGCTTCCACTTCCCAGATTTCTGGATTAGAGATCTGTATCACTACGCTCTACTAAATATTTTCTCCTTAATGGCTGCACTGATTTTTAACCATTAATTCCTTTATATGTAATTGCTTGTAAATGCTAATTTAGTTGCAGTAAAAATAAAAGACACCATATCCTCTTATTATTTTTATTGATGTTTGTGGATAGGATTTTGTAGAAAACATCCTAAAGTTGTCAAATGAATTATTTTCCCAAAAGTAGCCTTTGAAACAAGAGGAACAAGGTGTATTTATATCCTCATATAAAAACCTTTACAGTATTCATTAAAGTCATGAAATTTGCAATCTAACTTTCTTTAAGTTTTTAAAGGTACCCCACCAAATTGTGTAGTTACATTTTTTTAATTTAAAAAGTTGAAAGAAAAAAATCGGTGTTGTAGAGGTGTTAAAGTGTTACTTTAATTCTGGTTGAAGAAATTGAACTTCTTTAAATATTTGGTTTTATTTACAAAGCTAGTCATCTTCCCTTGAATACTTACTACTATGTTTATGAATTACATATATTTAAATTTCACCTTTAATACTATCATGCCACCCTTTTTGCTTCTGCAGGCACTCACCTTCCCCTAGCATGTCTTCTCATAATCTTTAGCAGGCAGAGTACCCCAGGGTTTAGGCCCCGGACCTCCCCACTTGTTTATCTGCGCACTACACTTGGCTGCATCACCCACATAAAGGTCTTTCAACTATTAGTGGTGTATTAACAATATTTGGATTTAGTTCATGAGCACAGATGTTTACTGCTGAGCTTTAAACCCAAATATTCATGTTGACATGAATATGTAGTCTGGATTTAAAAAACAACATAACCAGAAATAAAACTATGAATAAAGTTTCTCTGTTGATTTTAGGTAACACATAATTTATTTTTCCATCATTTTCTGGTTGACATTTAATTTTCTATGTATAATAGATTTCTCTATACATTTATGTGTATATGTATAGGTATAGATTAAGATATATACAAGATATATATATGTATATTTCTATTACAAACAGAAGAGTAATGCTCCATCCCTCCCCTTGATGTTAATGAACTAATCTCCAGAACCTGTGCAAATGTTACCTTGCATGGCAGCAGGGACTTGACATATGTTATTGGGAAAGGATTTTTAAATGGAATGATAGCACTAGATTATCCAGGTCAACACAACGCAATCCTAAGAGTCCTGATAAAAAAACGAAACGTGTAGTCAAATATAAGAAGTCTTTAGGTTATGGAAAAGCCAGGGAGCAAATTCTCACCCTCGAGCCTCCAGAAAAACTTCAGCCCTATTGACTTTTCAATTTTAACCCTACAGATTCTTTATAAGCTTTTGACTTAAATAACTATGTGATCATGAATGATGTGTGATCATGGATGTATAAGGTTTCAAGCAACAAATCTGTGATAATTTGTTACCAGGACAATAGGAAACTAATATTTTTAGTGTAAAACTCTTGATCACCTATTATATTCATCTAGTTTCTGCCTTTACTGGAAAATAATTATGTCACTTAATACATGTCATATACCACTCTAACTACTTTGCAAATATTAGTTTATTTTTTCATGTATGTTAAACAATCTAGCAATCTTATGAGAGGCAGTATTAATATACCCATTACACAAACAATGAGGTTAATTGCTTCAAATATAAATTTCTAAGTCCATGTAGATAAAATATTTAAATATTTGAATTTGAAACTTAGAGGTAGAGGTCTGAACTTTGTCATAATGTGGAAATATTTAAAAGACTACTATCTGGATGATGTCATCAATTGGGGTGAATATATGTAGATAAATATGGAGCAAAATCTAGAAACTAGTACCTGGAGCATTCCAACATGTAAGTCTCATGATCTGAGCAACAAAGAGATAAAAGTAGCCTTGCTAGAATCACACTATATGTAGGTTCTTTCTTTTTCTTGAACAGTCCGTGGTCAATTTTTCTAGTGGTGTTTGCACTCTTCTGGTTGCTTTCTGTGATCTTTATTCAGGTATCTTCTAACTATAATTCTAATAGCAATTTAAATCTAACCTCTGCAAGAAGTCTTTTCTCACAGAACAGTTGTACAATTCATAAATTTTTATTCTACCCAATTTTATTCCATTATAGCGTTCATTAATGGCTGGCATTTTTATTCTTTTAATGTTTTATTATCTTCTCTTAGAATATAACTGCATGAAAAGCCCTTATGTGATTCTTTAATTTTGTTTTTACACAGTTTGATTCATAGTCAGCACACAAAATAGTTATTAGTTTACACATTTAATTTTGGCATTATCTGGCTACCAACATGTTTTTCTTTTTGGATAAGTGTTTATTCTTTAATATTTCCAGATAGATAGATAGATCTGAAGGTAGGTAAATATAAATAATTAATATCAGCTACTACAATGATAGATAAATACACACATAAACAAATAGACAGACATGATCAATAAGCCGAAGTTAAATGAAAGGTATCAGGTAACCTAGGCTTTGTGGAGGAATTTTGTGATCATATCACAGAGATGAATGCTTTAAACTAGGCAGTTACCGGTAAGCCAACTAGATTTTGCATAGGTACATAAAATGATTAGGTTCACTCTTCAGAAATGCAATCAAGTATGAGTTTTTAAAAGATGTAGCATAAGTGGAAAGAAAATAATTAATGTGTGTATGTATGTATCTGCATGAAGGCAATGAGGGTAACATGCAACAGAAAACACTTGCAGTTAGCAGGATATGGTGGCAGACACTTGTAATTCCAGCACTCGGAAGGCTGAGGCAGGAAGATTGCTTTGACTTCAAAGCTAGCCTGGGCTGCAAAATGAGTTCAAGGGCAACCTGAACTGCTGACAAGACTCAAAAAGACAAAATAAGCAAATGAACCAATGCTTAATAAATGAAGTCTATTGTCTTCCCATTTATAGGCAATGACATTCTAGCAATCCACTTGGCTATTTTACTACAAATACAAACCACATTGGTGGAAAACGAAGATTGCCCTCAACTCAGAGACATTCACGGGTGCTTCAAAAAAAGGTTAGTAGTAGTTGATCCTATGCATTTTGTATTGACCAGCACCTTCACTGTTGCATAAAATAAATATTTGAAAGAATGAATAAATGTACACATACATAACAACTGGGAGATCCTATTTACACCAACCAGTAATCTCCCTTTTATACAGATCTTATTGAAAATCCTTACTTTTCTTATGAAATGGTTAATATGGATAACTACAACACAGCAAGAAGATGAGAATTCTATTACCAATTACCTGTAATGTGAAGCATATATGTGTTCATATTTTTTTCAGAACTTACTTGTTAAGTATATACCATGCAATGGTTAGGCACTTTACTCGGCAGTATAGTTCTTAATATTAGTATATTAAGTCTGTCTAAAAAACATACGGTTTTACATGATATTTGCATAAAAGTAGGAAGCAGTTACAACGCAAAATGGTTTGTGCCATAAAACTTGTAGGGAGTATGCAGTAGAAGTAATGGATGTTTCCAGAAAGAAATGACCTTCAAGGCTAACTTTTCCCCATATTATGGACTGAACCCAGAACCTTTCACATATTAGGCAAATATTCTATCACTGAGCATTTAAGAAATAAATAACTTTGAAGATGAAACCTGGAAATAATAATCAAGAATGTACAGGCTAATAATGAGAGACACAGTAAGATGGGGATTCGGAGAAGAGAAGCAACCTGCACAGGGAGAAAAATTACTTATTTGAACATTTAGGGAGCTTAACAGACATGAACAGATCCCCAGGACACTGATGAAGATAATATGCAGAAAAACAATAATTTTGATTGCAAAATTATGCAGTATTATTTACTCCTTTTTTATGCACAGGAGTGTGTTTTCATCAAAGAAATATCTAATATTACTCAATTTTTTCATGATATTTTATAGATGTATGCAATCTCTGTTGCCTTGTTACTTTTGACCTGTGGTGATTAACAGGTTCTCTTGATTGATGGCAAGTTGTGAATTAAACTAAAATTTAGCTCAATTTTTTTTTTTTTGGAAGTTGTGAGTGCCTATGTTTAGAGGAGGTATTCTTTGTCTTTTGGAAGGCTAAATATTCATCAATTCATTAATTTTGTTTCCTGCACCCTTGCCAAGAGGAAACTGCTCTCTTCTGTGTACCTTTCTCTCTACAGACGCTATGCTTTTCAGAGTGACACATCAAATTATGAAGACGTTTTACTGTTCTTTTTCTTTCGGGTTATGCTGTGCCAAAAAATGATTTCAGCATTTGTAAACCTTGTTTAGATGTCTTTTTCAACAGTCCTTTAGAAAAATTTTACACTCACTAGTAATTCCTCTTCTTCCTATTTTACTACAGTTTTTCTGGAAAGCACAGTATCACAAGAAAGCATGAATTATTGTCCTGAAACCTTAGTGATTTATTAGTTTTTTTTTTCTCTTTATCATCCTCTCTCTCCCCCTCCCTCTCTTTGTTTCTGTCTCTGTCTCTGTCTCTATCTCTGTCTCTGTCTGCCTCTCTTCCTGTGTGTGTGACAGGGTCTCACTTTGAAGTTCAGGCTGGCCTTGCACTCACTATAAAGCCCAAGCTCGCCTTGAACTCAAGACAATCGTCCTGCATCAGTCTTCTGAGTTCTGGGATTACAGGTATGTGCCACAAGAACCAGCCAGTCTCTGTCTCTTTTACTCTGTTCCTTTTACAATTATCTTGAGGTTTAGACAATCTGTCATGTAGACTTATTTAGATTTATTTTGGGGGATATTGTTACAATTAAATATAATGTATATCATATTATTTGAGCATTAGGCATTTCTTATTACTATGTATTCTTTTGGATTATGTTTAGGATAATGTGGATCTTAGCACCAGTAATTTCTCTGACTATTTGATCATGTGGTATTTGTTTGTTTGTTTTGGTACTAGGGATTGAACCTAGGGCCTTTGCACTGAGCTACATCCCGGACATTTTCAAATTTTGTTATGTTGATACAGAATCTTGAAAAACTTGCTAAATTTTTCAGACTGACTTGAACTTTTAGCCTCCCAAGTGGGGAGATTTCAGACATGCTTCAGCATATTTTTGATGACTATCAATGGGATTTCTATGCTATCAATTATTTTCTTTCTACTGCTAAAATATCCTCAATTTTGTTATATTTCTCTTAACACTTTTGAATTACTTCTCTTAAGATTAGAATTATTGGTCATATAATTTTCATGAATAGAATATCTTTGTATTTCTACCAGGACTTAAAATGACATATTTGTCTTCATTTTTCATAATTTTAGCATGACATTCTTGACAAAAGTCTTTTTAAAAATTATAATTTCATAGTATTATCATGTATGGTTTTTACTATATTGCAGTATGAAATTTATCAAACATGTGTACTCAAATATTGTCCCTTCCCCAGTAATTTCTCCTTTTTTTCTCAGTTTTGTCAATACATATTTGATCTTACCACTTTATCTCTTTCTAAATTATACTTCCTCCTATACTGTCTGCTACTTTTCCCTCCTTGTATTTTACCTGGGTGTTTTTTTCTGAATCAGGTTATAGTTCATAATTTTTCAAACCAACAATGTTTAATGGTATTAAAATATCTATTAGGTTTTTTAAATTTTTGTGTGTAACGTAAAATTTCCATTTGGTTTAAGTCTGACAATATCACATGCTTGAATATATATATAGGATAACTATATTAATGACTGCTTATGCTATATTCATTAAAAAAGCATCTATCTGTTCTTTGCCTGTTTATAATTTTACTTTTATTCACAGTGCCTTATCTCTCTATATATATTTTGAAATTAAATGGCATATATTGTACCATGTATAATACAAAAATGTGAGAATGTGATATTGGATCAATCATAAAAAAATTATTTCTGAATTTTAACCTAAAGGTACTGAATATTCAAAATTATCTAATTCAAATACATGGGTTGATATTATACCAAACTGAGATTTAGTCTCTGAAATAGTCATTCTTTTCCAGTTCAGCCTTGCTCTAATGTTTGAAATTTTTTGTTTCATGTATCGTTTGTGTTTTTATGCCTGACAACGAAAACCTCCAATTTACATATTAGTCATATATTCTTCAAAGGAAATCAAATTTGGTTATGACATATTTGAAGTAAGTCTTAGGGAAAGCATCTTGCTATTTCTTTTTATATTTTTGATAACTTCAAATTATACACAGCATATAGTACTGTCTTTCTTTGGTAACTCAGCAAGCCTTTTCTGAATTATCTAGACTCCATATGCTCCTCCAGTCATTTACCATAGTAACAATTCTTTAATACTTCAAATTACGGCCAGACTACTGACTCTTGCAGAACCTTTCTCTAAAATTCTTATGCCGTGATGCTTTTATTAGATAACTGAATCAAATCTGTTCATTCACTTGTCTTTACCTACTTATTCCTTACTTGACATCGGCTGCTGCCTTTAATCCACTTATTGAATTAAATGGCTCCTTGTCTGTTTTGGGGAATACTTTTCTTTTGACTATTGTCAATCAACACTGAGATTCTTTCACCTAATTTTATCAACATGGCTTCATATTTGGATGGATATAATATAAATTCAAATATAAATAATAAAAGAAAAATATGAAGACTTTTCATTAAATCTTTTTAAATAAATGAACAAAAATCTGTAATAATGCTAATGGCATTTTGATTGAAATTGCATTAAATCTGTACAACAGTTTTGGGAGTATGGTCATTTTCACTATGTTGGTTCTTCCTACCTAACAGCAAGGGATATCTTTCCATTTTCTCACAGCCTCTTTAATCTCGTTTTTCAGTGTACTATAGTTTTCAATGTGGAAATCTTTTACTTCTTTTGTTAGACTGATTGCTAAGTCTTTCTTTCTTTCTTTCTTTCTTTCTTTCTTTCTTTCTTTTTTTTGGATGCTATTGTGAAAGGGGTTGTTCGTCTAGTTTTTCTCTCAGGGATCTTGTTGCTAAGTATACAGAAATACTATGGATTTTTTAGTATTGACTTTGTATCCCTCTGTGTGACTGAATTTGTTATTAAATTTAGAGGTCTTTCGGTGCAGTTTTTGAAGTTAAGACCTGTGTGGACCAAGAGTCTGCACCTAGGAGTCTGCACCCAGTGACTCATAGTCATCTGGGAACCCTCACTGAGGTCTATGGGTTTTGGGAGTCTGCGTCCAGCAAACTACCCACTCCCAGGAACTATTGCTGAGGCCCACAGGCACTGAGTTTGTTCCCAGTGTCCAGCTGTCATCCGAGAAACTTGGTGAGACCCACAGGAACTGGAAGTCTGTGCCCAGAGACCCACAGTCTTCTGGGAACCCACAGTGAGGCCCACAGAGACTGGAAAGTTGCTCCTAGTGATCCCCCCACACCCAGGAACCATAGGTGAGGCTCCTGGGGAGTGAAAAGCTGCACCTAGTGACCTGCCTACAACTGAGAACCATCTCTGAAGCCCACAGCTACTGGGAGTCTGGGCCCAGAGACTTACAGCCGTTGGTAACCTTCAGGTAGGCCTGCTGCTGGATGACCACCTGCACAAGAAGCAATGAGGACTTGACATCTGGCTGCTCTGGAGAGGAACACAGGAAAGTGCCAGAAGGAAAGAACAAAATGCAATCTCAAACTTCCAGTCTGTTCAGATCAAGTACAGGAGACAAGGACATGGATTAAATTAGAAATCACAAACCTGAAATTTCTGAAATGATAGCAACAGAAGTAAAGAAAAAACTACAGGATGCTGTAAGGAAGTCAGATCAGAAATATTCTCTCAGGTTAAAAAAAAAAAGAAATGATAAACATAATGAAAGAATTGGTGAATATATCTAAAGAAAAGACCTAGAATAGCAAAAACAATTTTAGGCAACAAAAGTAAGATAGGAGGCATCACAATCCTTACTTTAAATTATACTACAGAGCTATTGTGATAAAAGCAGCATGGTACTGGCATCAAACAAACACATGCACACACACACACACATATACACACACACACAGGGAAAAAACAGAGACTCAATGGAATAGATTAGAAGATGCAGAAATAATTTGAAACACATTCATCCACCTTCTCTTTGACAAAGGTGCCAAACACAATCACTAGAGGAATGCCTCTTTAAAAAAACAGTGCTGGAAAAACTGGCTTTCCACAAGCCAAAGATGTAAACTAAACCCATGTCTATCACAATGCACTAAAATAAGATCAAAATGGAGCAAAGATCTAAATATTAAAATAAAAACAGTGAATTTGCTGGAAAATAAAATAAATAGAGCTCTTGAAGACATAGGTATAAAAGACTTCATGGAGAAAACCCTGACTGCATGCCAAATTCTATAAAAATCAACAACTGGAATTTCAATTCAGCAAAAGAAATCACAAACAGAGTGAAAAGACAATCAACAGAGGTAGACATAATTTAGCCAGATGTTCCTCAAAGGACTAATATCTAGAGCATATAAAGAATTGAGAAAAAATCAGGATCCCCACACTTAAAGAGCCAGGTCAAAAATGTGCATCTGAGATGAATTCACAATTGTCAGATGAAGGAGTAGAAACAGCAAATAAATATATATAAAAATGTTCAACATCACTGGTCATTCAAGAAATGCAAATTAAAACAACACTGAGATTTCATCTCACTTCAGAAAGAAAGGCTATTATGAAGAAATCAACCAATAGCAAATGCTGGCAAAAATGTAGGGGAAAGGTACCATTACTGTTGGTGAGAGTATACACCAGTGAAACCATTGTGCAAATCAGGATGGAGATTCCTCAAGACACTGGAACTAGAGGCTCTGTTTGACCTAGTGATCCCTTCTCAAAATAATTAAAGCAGCATACCACAGCAAGATATGTTCACACTTGTCTATGTCAGCAGAGTTTGTAGTAGCTAAATCTTGGCAACAACTCAAATACCCAGCTGATGGATGGATAAAAAGATGTGTTTTTTTAATATACTGGAGTACTACTCTGCCATAAAAGGATAAACTTGAGACATTTATAGCTAAATGGATACACCTTGGGATCATACTCTTATGTGAAATAAATCAAACATATAAATATTGCATTGTCTCTCTAAGAAACTAAAAGTGTAAATAAGATCCAAAGGGATATAATAGATTTTGTGAAATAATAAGAAATTGTTCAATAGGCAAGGACAACTAAGGAAAGAGGAGGGGTAAAGGAAAGAAGGGAAAAGAAAAAAATGAAAAAAGAAGGATATAATGGAAAAAGCTTTGCAAATATGGAGGGGGAAGAAGGTTTTAAGGGAAGTAAAGGTATCAGAAAAAAGAAGAATCAAGATATATCATGTACAGTTACAAATTTCCTATGATGAACCTGATCATAATGTATATCTAAATGGTACCAATAAACTTAATAATGATTAAAAAGATTTGCAAGGATTTATGCTAGATATTGGTCTTGTTTAGTAATAAATCATAATATAATCATTTTCTGCCTCAACCTTACCTTGTTTCTTCCTCTTAAAAAGTATTTGAAACATTTTAAATGTTTTAGTATTTGCATTTATTTTTATTTCTTCACACATACACACACACACACAAAATATATGTATATATACAAGTATTCTCTGACTGATCCTTTTTGCGTTCTATCTATTGATATCCTCCAAAGACTAAAAATATTATAGGTCTCTTAGTTTTTCATTCCCTGTACTGTATAACACTCAACACTTTTTCCTTTACATCATTAGTCTTATATTACATTTTGAGGATGTATTTATATTTAGTGACCACACTATAATATTTATGTAAAGATTCACAGCTGAGCATTGAACAAAATATTGTAGCCTTTCTTTCCTTATTTGTTGTTGCTTAGTATTTGCCTTTATATTTAAATTTCTTTGAATTTTTTGTTGATCTAATCCATACCTTCCCATTGTATTTAAATGCACATTTACCAAAAAGGTAAATACAGTAATGTAATCAGCTATTTCCTTTTTATCCCACTAGAGGTAAAAGGACTTGAGATTCTACAGTGTTGCTAGATAGGTGGTTAATATTTAGGTGACTCATTTTAATTCTAGGAATCACGTCTGTTTTTCTCCTGAGTGGGTTCTGTCATTTCTGTCTTTTTTCCTTTATACTTTATCTTTTTTGTGAAAATGCTTACTCTATAACCTTCTGTTCATATATATTAATTTTCTGGGTTTTCTGTAACAAAGTATCATGAAGCAGATGACTTAAAACAAGAGAAATTTATTTCACGGTTCCAAAAGCAAAAAATCTAAAATCAAGGTATCCATAGGAGTAGGATCTCTTTAAAGAGTCTAGGAAAAAAATTATCTTTTTGCCTTTTTTTACTTTCTAATGGTTCCTTGAATTTCACTGTTTCTTGGCTTATAAATGGATCACTCCATTTTTTTTCTATCATCACATGATGTTTTTCCCATATGTCTACCTAAGTGTGGTCTTTTTATGATAACATCAAGCAATGTAGTTATGGCTCCTTCCAGTCCAGTATGACCCCATCTGAACTGTTTTACATCTATAAAGACCAATAAGATCACAGTCACACATAGTAGAGATTAAGACTTAAATCTGTAATATTTTTAAGAGCAGAATGTATTTATTGAGAGAAAGAAGGCTTCTGTTTGAGGGAGAGAAGAGGTCCCATTGGGTTGCCAGGGACATTGTCTTGTCTAGGGACTTTTATGGAGTAAAACCATGGAATGAGATGGGTTCAAGACAGGAAAAAGGGAACTCGTGAGGGGGTCATAAGGTGGGACATAACTATGGCTAACCAATAAGATTCAATTGCTCAGTTAAAATTGATTAGATCTGGGACAAATGGGGAAGTTAGTCACATATCAAGCAGACATAAATACAAAACAGTGACTCTTCCTGTAGGGGGTAGGGATGCTGACTCCTGACTTCCTCAGGGTCATAAAGAACCATTTAGAATATCAATCCTTAGGATTTGGGTGCATTTGTTTGCTCTTTGTCTTGGGGCCTGGCCCACAGCAGAAGGTGTCTGTCTCCCCCACAGTTACAAGATATCTGGGCTTCTGCACTGGCTCCTTCGAGGACCTAGCCCTTTCTCACTGCCTATAATATTTCTAACTAATTCAGCTGCGTGTAACATTCCCCCCTCTGAAGAAGTAACCTGAATTGCCATGAGGGTGTAATGGGTGATGACCCATCTGACATTTTCAGGTTGAAGGGGTTGTAGTTGTTCAACGGCAGTCAGAGATACTTCAGCAGAGATTCTGTCCAGAAGCCCTCAATATACGCCAGGCATTTTTATCTTGGGTAGGTGTACAGCTTTAAGCCTGGAGGAGACAAAGTCAAAGAAACAGTTAAGTATGCATGGGCCAAATAATAGAATTATTAGGATAATTACGAGTACAGTTAACAAAGATTTTTACCAAGAGGAGCCAGAATTAATTCCTGTAAAGTCCAGGGAATTTTAGAATCTGACATGTTATTGATTTGTCATCTAATATCTTGAAAAGCCATTGAGATATTAGCAGAAGGATCAGTAATGCACATACATTTAGTTTTTACAATTGCATAAGTCCCTCCTGTGCTGTTGTTAGAATGTCTAATATCATCCAGTTTTGGAGGATGACCTGTCTCATTAATTTTATTTTTTTATTTAGGAGAGAGAGACCAACTGCAGTGTCACGTAAGACTCATTGAGTATAGTTAAGGCCTCAATATATATCATATAACTCTCTCTGTACAAGATCTGGTGGATCCCTGTATAAAGAATCTAAAAGAAATCTAGCATGTTATTGGTTTTATCTGTATGATGCCTTGGGGTTTGGTACCTTTAGACAACAACAATTTTTAATCAAAGCCTACATAATCAAAGTTTGTATGCATGGTGTATATAATCAAAGCATGAGTAATAGGACTAACAGTTAAGTTTAGAAACGTTTCTAAATTATAGCAATTGTAACCCATTGGCTCTTAGGACCTTTTATTGATGCAGTGTGACATTTTGTCATATATCTCCCTAGCTTTAGTTAGAAGTATCTCTAAATTTGATAACTTATGAGAATCTAATGTATTATTTCAACAAATGAAAAACTCTCTTCCTAAATTTTTATATATGAACAACAATATGTACTGTATTCATAAAAACTAGTTTCAGCATCATATTGATTAGTTGTCCACATGATTAGTGCTACCCTAATCTGTAATTGATTAGTTGGCCACATGATTAGGGTTACCCTAATCTGTAATTTTGACACAATTCAATCAACATTATTTTTGAAAGGATCATGTGAGGTTATCAAGTGTATTCAGATTATGGGTTTACTGTATTGCTTTTCTTTAAATTACTTTTATTATTAAATACTTTCAATAAATAAAGCAATTACATTAATCTTGAAGAATTTGCATATATGGTTTAGATAGAGAGTGTATCCTAAAGACCTGGTGCACCCAGAGTCCAGGCTTTTGGAAAGTTATGGTAGCATTACAGCTGACATTCTATTAGGAAGTAGAGCCTGGCTAGTTGAAGGTGGGTCACTAAGAATATTACCTGAAAGGGTATTTATACCCCCTGTCTCTTCCTTCAAGTCTCTTCTTCCTATCCTCAATGATGTGAGCAGGCTTCCTTGGCTATACCCTCTCCCATCTCTTTTTTGGCTTAAAACAATCCAACCATTCAGTGTAACCATGAGCCCCAATAAAACTTTCCTCCTTTAAATTGCAAGTGTTGAGAATTATGTCCCAGCTATGAGGAAGGAACTAAGACAGCCTCCCTTACCCACTACGGACACCTCTCTTACCTTCCACAAATCCTCCTCAGATCTCCACATAATGTACCTCTATCTGTTCTATCTCTCCTTCCTGCTATCCTTTAAATTACTTGAATTTTGGAGTTCTCATATGAGAGAAACCATTTGATATTTAACCTTTGTGTCTGATTCATTTCATTTAGTATCATTTCAAAATCCATGTTTTCCTACAAGTGAATAAAATCTAGCCTTATGACTGAGTACTGCTCCTTTGTGTATATATGTCACATTTTATTTATCAGTTCATCTATTGATAGACATATAGGCCATTTGCATAATTTGGCTGTTATGAATTGTGCTTCTATAAACATGGGTATGTACTGCTACAAACATGGATAATATGGTGAATCTAACTATTTCAGGAAAATACCCAGAAGAGGTATAACTGAGCCAAAAAGGTTTTCTAATCTTAGCTTTTAGAGCAATCTCCGTACTAATTTCTGCAGAGGTTGTGTGTATTAATTTGCAGTACCATTAACAACATAAAAGACTTCTTTTTCCCTCACAACCTCAGCAGCATTTGTTACATTTTGAGTCCTTCATAGAAGCCATTCTTACTGGAGTAAATGGAATCTTAGTGTTGTTTTAATTTGCATTTTTCTAATGGCCAAAGATGCTGAACATTTTTTCATGGGCTTATTAGTTTTTTGGAATTCTGCTTTTGATTAGGGTCTACTAATTTTAATTGTACATTTGTATTACATCTTTTATTTTGAGACATCTAATTTTTGTCTTCTTTTATATTTTTCTTTGTTCTTTATATAATCTTTATGCTTATGAGGGCATAGTTATTGAAATCACACTGAGAAAAGATGAACGTAGGTACCCTTTTGAGATATGGCAGGTCTGAACACGTATATGTGTGGATTCCTCATGCTAACTGAGTTAAGTAATCAAAGATTCAGTACATAGTAATCCCAAAGCACTTTTTGCTGATTTTTCCTATCTTCTGAAATAGTTTTGTCATAGAAAGGCATCGTTTGTTCCCATTCCTTGATTCAATGTTTGTCTTAATTAGGTAACTACCATTGGTCTTCTTATGGAAACATTTAACCACTTCATCCTACATTATTTACTCCTCTTACTTGGTTTTATTTTTCAAATTAATATTTAAAACCATAAAATATATTGCATATGTTATTTATCGCTTGTTCATCTCAGAAAATACTAAATTTCATGAAGGAAGTATATTATTTACTGTTTTGTTTTCACTGCTATATGTTAGTGTTCAAATGAGTTCTTAGTAGACAGTACACAACATAACTATTTACTGACATGCTAGATGTGTGAACAAATGCACATAAGTTGTTGTTTTGTTAACACTGAACAGTTTTCTGGTAGTGAAAATTTTTCAAGAATAATACAGTTGGTTTCCACCTCTATATCTCTGTTCTTTATGTGTATTTGGGGTTTCTTTCAGATTCCTCATTCTTGTATTTCACCTTTTAGTTTCTCTTCCTTTTATCTTAAAAAAAAAACACTGTAGGTTATTACTGAATTGCATTCTTCCTTTATTAGCATTTTAGGTTCTGCTTTCACATTTTTGGTTCTCTACAAAAATATTTAGAGGAGCGCGCCCCGGGTTTTGAACCAGCGGGTCCGGGACTGAACACGCAGAGCTCGAGCTGGAGGAAAACACCAGCAGCTCAGAGCCTCCGCTGGGCGGGAGGGGGAGGGCAGGTTTTGATTTCCATCATTTCCATTACTCAGTTTCGGTTATTTAAAGTTTGTACCTGCCTTGCAACAGTATTCTCATTTCTGAAAAGATTAATATACAGATTTGGCAGAGGAAGGAATTTAAGTGGAGACCAAATTACATTGCCAACTACTGTTGATTATTCATCAGTTCCTAAGCAGACAGATGTGGAAGAGGACATCCTGGGATGAAGAGTGTAAAGACAGAAGGAGGGAATGGCAATGTGGCCACACAGCTTTGGAGCAGCTGGAACCTGACTACTTTAAGGACGTGACACTTACTATAAGGAAAACTCAGAAAATTGTTACTAAGAAGAGACAGCCATTAAATTTTGGCATTCCAGATGGTAGCGGAGGCTTCTCCAGTAGATTAGCAGCTACACAAGATAGGCTTTTATTCATCAGTCTTCTGAGTTAGATGACTTGGACACCAGGCAAGAAAATACCACTGCTTGGGAAGAAGGTGAAGATGCGGTCTGGCAAGCAGAAGAAGTTCTGAGGAAACAGAAAATAGCAGGCAGAGAAAAGAGAGCAGCAGAACAACAAAGGAAGAAAATAGAAAAGGAAGCACAGAGGCTAATGAGAAAGGAACAAAACACAATCAGTGTAAAACTTTCATAACAAATGTGCTTCAAATGTCATAGTGCCAGGAGGAGAAATCTGAACTCCACAATTCACATAATATTTATATGGATATCAGAGTATTTTCAGGATACAAACACTGCTTGATTTTAATGCATTTATCAGGCCATTCAGGACACAAGGATTCTCTCAAAGTACCTGGAACGCTTAGGTTGAGACTCAAAGGAACAAAAAGACTAATGAGGCGTTATCTTCCTCAACACACTCCAAATATAAGATGATTGTTTGCTGTCAAGAAATTATTACAAGTGGAATATACTGGTACCTCTCAAGCTAGTGTTTCTAGCTGAATAAATGTGTATAATTTTATGGTGGAAAAGAACTCTGCTATCATGCTTTCCTTCAATGTGAATAATTATAAAATAAAGAATTTTAATATCCTTCTGTTTTCACATCACCTGATCTAAATTAGACAAATAGTAGGTGGGGCTTTCACTTCATTATTTTTGTTGTCAGAAGCATACATTTTCTCTAATCGGAATTGGCCTTGTTTGTTTGATATGTTAAAGAATTTGATCTTGGTTTTCAAGAAAATGACACAAAATACAATAATATTATTTATCATCAATATTTTTATATAATTTAAAAAAGATTTAGAAATACTTTTTCTTATTTTAAGGAGAAAACAATTTCTCTTATAAGAGATTAATGCTAAATGGTATCTTCATCTTCTAAAATTTTATTACAATGAAATATGCCTTTATTCAGTTTCCTTTTATCTCTAGATATCTGCCTATGTTTAAGAATAGGAAAAGAGTACTTGACAGCAATCTTCTAAACATTTTAGTTAAGCAGCTTTTTTGGAAAACCCTGATGTCTGTGCCTTTGGAATTGAGTCAGTTTCTTCAAAGAGCATTCTACCAATGTCCTGAATAGGAGTCAGAAATATAGAAAAGTAAAAGAAAATATTTGAAATATCAACAGCCAAAATATGTATACCTAATAATATTCATATAGAACTCATGTTCTTAACAGCTACTATTTCCTCCTAGCCCAGGGAGTCTCTGAGTTGTTGTTTATAGAGAATAAACTTCCTCTTATATATAGGTATGCCACTACATGCAGGTATATAATAACTCTAAGTCACTTTCAACTAATCTTTATTTTATAATAACTCCACATACAACCTGTTGAGACTTCTGAGTTTTAGATCAAAGAGTTTTGTGTTTTTTTTCATGGGCAACAAAGGATTAGATTGTTGGGACTTACTTAATCAGTCATTTAAAACCTAGGTTTCACTATGCAGTTCAAGCTGGCCTTGAACTCACTTTGTAACCCAATCTGGCCTTGAACTCACAGCAATCCTCCTGCATCAGCCTGAATTCTAGAACTACAGGCATGTGCCATCATGTGCGACCCTCTGTGGTTTTTTAAAACAATCCTTTTTTGGTCTGGGAATCAGAGCAAAATTAAATACAGGTATGCAATGTATCATCTTTATATAGAAGTGACCTAGTCTTCCTGTGTTTAAATCAAATCAAAATTATTTTGCCATACTCCGAAATTTATTATCTGCAGATTGAATAATAATTTTTGAATGATATTGTATAGTATAGTTTAGTGCATATGTATGTAGCAGCCTGTTTGTTCTTCAATTCAAATCTGTTAGATAAACAAAGTAAATAATACCATCCATATCAGTCAGCTTTCTCATCACGGAGACAAAATACCTGACAGCCACAATTTAAAAGGGGAAAGGTTTAATTCTGCTCATGGTTTAAGGGGATTTAATGCATGGTTACCTGACTGTAAGACAGAAACTTCGTGGAAGAATATCATAACCAACAAGATATGCTCAAATCATGGTGCTGATAAACCAGAGCAGGGGAATATGAGTAGAGTGGATCGCATGCAGCACCCAAGGCCATGCCTCCAGGCTCTGCCCAGACACCATCGTAAGTGTGCTTTACTAATCCCATGGGAGACTCCCAAACCAATCCAGTTGGCACAATTCGTCTTAACCACCACACCATCTTTCATATTTGAGAGCACAGGGAACTGAAATCCAGTAGTACTAAATAGTACAGTTACAGAGATTTGTTAGGCACCAAAGTTTTTGACAGCTGTCATCAATTCAAATATAATTAATTTAGTACCGTCATGTAACTGCAATATTTTATGTTCTTTCATTTTTCTGAAAACATTCTGAATAAATATATTTTCATCACATAAAAGTATTGACTATGATGAAATTACTCTTTGCACAATATTCTTCAGCAATTAATTATATAGATTTTACCTATTACATGTCTCTGAAGAGAAGGTCCTTGTTGCAAAACATTAAGACTTCTGATGCACAAGATTTATTTTCCTTAACATAAAGTGTGCAAGTGCATAAAATGTTAACCTTTACAGATTTCTGAATTAATGACTTACAATTACAGATATTAGAACCATATTCTTGAACTCAGAAGGTTCTACAGAGTTCAATACCATTATACCAAGGAAACGAATTTAGTAGGATGCAGAACATCTCTCATATTTTAGGGTGTATTTCATTTTGTTTTTGAAAATTCTTTTATTACAATATTTTATGCTACTCTAATGTCAAATCTATGTTTGTTAATGTTCGTAAGTGTTGAAGCTTAACCTCAATAATGTTTCATGTTATAGTTCTACAAGGATATAACCAAAAAGTATTTTAGTAATGATTTTACTATGCCACTTAGATAGGATCCCCTAGTCCACACAATCTCTGTCTAACATTAGATTTTATGCAAAGGATAGATCATCTGACAAGGATCAGAAAGAGGTTAGATTTTGCACCACTGCGTGTATAAAGTTGGGAGTTGGTGGGAAGTTGCATAAAGAATATGAGGTGTATTTTCCCAATAGATTGTAATGTAACATAAAGAGGTTAATATAAATTATTTTTAAATAAAGGTATTCAAATGTTCAGATAAAATGAAAGGTTAGTTAAATTTTGGAGTACCAAAAATTCAGTCAAAATACACCAAAGCATTAGTAAGAGCCGATAGAAAGTACAGAAGAAAAACATACTCAATATCATAATATTTAATAATCCAATTTATAATAATGATAAAAATTATCTCAATTAAATATATAGCTCTCATAACTAAATATGTTAGATATTATTTAACATTACTGCTACATAAAGTAGAACCTTTTAAAACTAAGATGAATAGTTAACATACAAATTAACAGAGCGGCTACATCTGTGAGAGAGAGTAGCAAATGGAATAGGCAGACATAAAATCAGGAACCACGTATAAAAACTAAATTAATAGACAGTTCATTTTAGAAAAGTGTTGATATTAACTTTTAATGTTAGATATGTGTATTCCTTATGCTCATGTAGTCCAACACTTAATTTTGCAGCAGAGAAATTCATACACATATGCTTTAGAAAATATAAATATATATGATATCATCAAAATCTCTAATTCAAAAATTAGAAATAATCCAAATGCTGACCTAAATAAGATGAGCCTGTATGTTTTCATATATGTTATAGACTGAATACTTGCATCACCCAAAACTAATTCTTTATAGTTTGGTACTAGGAGGCAAGTTTTTTAGGAGGTAACTAAGATGAAACGATAGAACCGTTGAATGAGACAATGACTTGATGAAAAGAATTGAAAGCTCTGTTATTTCATTCTCCAGAGGAGGATATAATGGGTAGCTGGCCAGCTATAACTCAGAGAGTCCTCATCAGAAACCAATCATGCTAGAACTCTGATCTTGGAATTCCAGTCCTCAGAAGTCTGAGAAATAAATCGTTGTTGATTATAGTTCACTCATTTTATGATATTTTTTACAGCAATCCAAACAGACTAAGGTCAATAGGTTAAGATATGAAAGCAAATATAAATAAATTATAGCCTCACGATACAATATCATACATGTCTTTCAAAATTAAAGTGATGAGAAAAAGAAAAGCACAAAGGCTATGTTAATATGATGCTACTTAAATAAACTACATCATCAACATTTTGTTTCAGATCACATTTGCATGGAATAAAAAAATTATAGCAGGCAAGGCAATGATAAAGGCAGAATTCGAGCTAGTGATAAACTCTAATGGGAAACAGACAAGAGAAAGCTGTTGAATGTGTGGATTTAAGTTGGCTCAAATGAATGCTAGGACACTGATTCTGAGTTTGTCAATGGTGTCATTTATGTTTATAAAAAAATTAAGTTGTGCTTGCCTCAGACACATATCTATAATAAAATTGAATTTCAATTTCATAAATATAAATATTGCAGGTTTATTTTTATTTATCAACTATATTCATAGAATAAGGAGATATAAATCTATGAATAAATATGGTAAGAATGTTAATTTAAAAATTTTTTTGCAAGCACATGGTTATTTCTTGGCTTTATATATCATTTATTTTAGAGCTTTAAAAATAATAAAATAATACACTGAAAATATGGTCAAATAATGTATTTTTGTAGGACAAACTACGTTAATATGATATGACAACAAACATGGAAATATGACTGTTTACCAATATTGAATATCAATTAGTCTCATTTGGCATAGTTTCAGAGATAATAACTAATAACCCTGCCTACTGAGACAAAGGAGGAAATGCCTTGCCTGAATGAACTTTCAGACAATTAAGGCTGTCGGATAAAATGAAAACCTTTGTGAAAGACAGATATAACTCTGTGCCACAGTACATTTTAAAGCAATTTTCATGTGAACTTTCTTTGCAAGTTCGACATAGATGATTTCATGAGTACTCCATTGTTTTCTGCAGGCATAGATGTGGTTAATACATAATTTCCCATAAAAATCTTACAATCCTAATAAAAATCTTACAATCACAACATATTGTCTGTATTTAAATATGAATTTAGACTTCCACGAATTTAGCCTTTCTTATGTATCTCATCATTTCCAAAATAATCTCATCTATACATCAAGATTTCTTTTGATCAGTGAGTTAATCCTTGCAAAAGGCTTTGTACAGTAACTGGTGTATAATTATCATTCAAAAAATACTTAACTTAATAATTATAGCTTTTATAGACAGTATATTTTATGATTATGATAGCACTGGTAACACTGTGTTCAATTAATACTTCCTATATTACTTTTGCTGTAAAACTTATCTGTTAGGAGAAACACAAAAATGAATAAACAATGATAAGACATGATGAAGATTAGTGCTGTAGAAAAATCACGCGGTGTTTTCCTACTATACTAAATATAGATATGAAAGTCTTCATATGTAAATTGATACTTGGAGCAAAATGTCATGTGAAAAATGATAGGAAGTCATTTTAATATCAAGGATTTAGCAAAATAAATCACATGAATCAAAATGCACATAACATTCAAGAAAGAAGTACTCTGTTTGTTTGTTTATTTGTTTGTTTTTTGAGATAGGTTCTCCCATGCAGCTTAAACTGGCCTTGAACTCACTGCAATCCTCCTGTCTCAGCCTCCTGAGTGCTGGGATTACAGGCATGTACCACCACAACTGGTAAGAAAGAAGTGTTTTTGAGTTGCAAGAAAATAGAGTAGAAGGAAGAAATTAGTCAGAAGTGAGGCTGGAAGGAAATCAGATGTTCTAATAAGAAAGACATTGAAAACTTATTATTGTTTACTTATTTATATCTCCCTTTTATTAGTATACATTTATGATACATAGTAAATGCATGATAAATCATCATGATATATTGGTATATATGCAAGTCATACATACACTTATTGGTACACATACATATCTCAATCATTTTTAGTTTCCTTTTTCCTCTTCTTCCTCTCACCTGCATGCTCTCTCATATCCTCTTCTTATTTCCAAAACAAATATTTCTGTTTTCTACAATCTAGTCTTTATTTTGCTCAAAAATTATTTATACTCTGGGCTTCTCACATCATCAAAACCATGTGATATTTAACCTTCCCTACCCAATTTATTTCACTTAGCATTATGATCTCAAGGTGTATCCTGCCATTCTTATAAATGGCTCAAATATATTTTTCTTTATAACAAAACACACACACACATATGATATTTCTTTATCCTTTCGTCTATTGATAAACATCTATACTGTTTAAAGAGCCTAGTATATGCTTTTGATCCCTTTCTTAAAGATCAAATAGCAAAAGGTGTGTGGTTTTTTTCTTTTAACTTGTGCATTCAATTTATTTCATTTCACGGTTTGATCTCTAGGTGCATTCATTTAGCTAGAAATATCTCATGCTTATCCTTCTTTATGGCTGAGTAGTATTCTATTGCGTTATAAAAAACCCACATCTTTATCTATTCACCAGTTGATGAGCTTTTGGGTTGTTTCTAAGATTTGGCTATTATAAACTGTGCCACTATAAACATGAGTGTGCATATATCGCTGTGGAACAATGCTTTTAATTCTTTCAAGAACATGCCAAGAAGGGGAATAGCTGGGTCAAATGGAACCTCTAATATAGGTTTTTGAGAAACCTCCACAATAATCTCCACAGTGGTTGCACCAGTCTACACTCCCACCAACAGTGGAGAGGGTTCCTTTTCCCCCACAGGCCCTCTAGCATTTGTTATTGGTTGCTTTCTTGATAATCCCCCTTCTTTCTGGAGTGAGATGGAATCTTGGTGTTGTTTTAATTTGCATCACTTGAATGATCAGTGATGTCGAACATTTTTTTCATGTATTTATGTGCCATTTCTCCTTTTTCATCTGAGAAGTATCCATTCATTTCAGATGCCTATTTTAGAGCTGGGTCTTTAAATTTGTTGGGGGTGGTCTCTGTTTTTCTGAATTCTTTATTTGTTCTAGGTATTAGTCCTTTTTCTGAGAAACAGCTCACCAAGTGCTCCACACTGATCTCAAACACAGGGTGTTCCACCTGCCTCATCCTCCCGAGTGGTAGGATTACAGACGTGTACCACCACACCCAGCTCTTTCAAAAGAATTTTGAAAGGGAAGAACAAAGTTGAAGAACTACCACTATCTGATTTCAAGACACCGTAAAACTACCTTAATCAAGATAGCATAGTTCTGTTATTTCAACACAAATTGAAGGTAAAAGAACATGCTTTGAGAAGAAAGCCCACAAGCAGTGTATTCTAGAATGGAAGCAGCCTAGAGAACTTGTTACTCAGGATTGGGTACACAGTGCTCAGTATTCCAGGCATTTGACCCCCTCCCTCTACACTGAAGCGAGAAGGAAGCCTGGACGCTACTCCAGTTGCCAGCAGACCTTAGAATCATCTGTGTGGTGCTGGTTTTAGGCACATGCAGAATGCAATAGTTGTGGCATCACAAAGGTTTCTACACATATTTCAGATGAAGGTCTGGGAAGCCAGGGAGTGTACCTCTGAAATGGCAGTGTGTGAAGCTGGAGGTGGAGTGGAAACCAGAGAAGGTTGGAGAAGCCACGAATATGGATTGTATGAGGAAATCTTCCAGGAGTGACAAAGTCAATCCAAGAGAAAATTATGCTAACATTATTAAGATTTTGACAACTCTTAAAGATGAACTAAATGCCTTTTGCATAAAGAGATGCATATGAGTCTTTTGGGGTCCAGGATAGAATGCTACGGCTTTTATCTAGTTGTCCCCCCAAAGTCTCATGTGGCTGTAGGTGAGGAGTTTTGAAGGTGGCTGAATTTGGGAATAAGTGTGCCCCACTCTGCCTGTGAGAGGTACCATACAAAAGGCGTGTAGCCTGGATGGAATCTAAAGGGACAGAAAAAAGCTACTTTGCTCCTTGCCTTTTGCCTACCCTGCTTTGCCATGGACTGTTTCTTTTCTGTGATGTCCCTCTGCTACACCACCCTGCCTTGGAGCCAGCTGACTATGGACTAAAAGCATTACAAACCATAAGCTGAAATAAACTTTTGTTGCTTGGGTTATTTTGTCAGCAATGAGAAAAATAACTAAGACATACATAATGTTTACATTCCTTGTGGGGAATTGATATATGCTCAAAATAATTCTTAATTTATTTTTTCATACTCTTTCCGCCCTTCTCCACCTATTTCATGATAGCCTGAACGTTTGACTAGTAAAATACTCAAGTGCAGAGGTATCACTCATAAAGTAAAATAATTTTGTTATTATTTCTTAATAAAATATAGTTGTCATTTACATAGAAGAGTAAAGGAGACATTTGACGTAAAATACAAAGTTACATAACTTAACGATGAGGGTTTATTTTGAGAATTGAAGTTTTAGGTTATTTTCTTATTGTGTTAACAACATAGATTGTATTTACTCAAACCTATAGGTTGTATAGGTTAATCACCTTGACACAACCACTTGATATAATCAAAAGATGCCATACAAGCAAAACACATGAGGCCGATGCTGGCATAGCACATCAGTGTTATACAGGAATTTTTAAATAAGCACACTGGATATACTCTACAACAAAAATGAAAAGTGTAGTAAAAGTAAATATATAAGCCATACAGGCATATAACTGGCAACACTATATTTGCATACACCATCATAATCAAAATTAGGTAAGTATTGCACTTTAATTGTTAAGATGGTCAGGACTTCACTAGTCAATGAAAATCTTCCAGCTCCTTCATAATCTCATGGTACCACCTTTGGATATGCAATCTATTGTTGACCAAAATATTCTTATTTGAAACATGACTAGGTTATAAAAGTTTGAATGTTAGTTACTATCTTAGTTGCTTTTCTCTTGTTGTTGAGACAAAATACCCTACACCCAAATCAAAGAGAGAAAGGTTTATTTAGCTCACAGTTTGTGAAGGTTTCAATCCATACTCAGATGGCTCCAATGCAGGGTGGAATGGCAGAAGGGCAGCAGTTTGTGGTGGCGGAAGACAGAAAAAGCAACAAGAACAAAAAGAGGGGGAGAGAGCCTCTTCTCCTCCCTTATATTGTAAGCAGGCTACTCCCCCCACCCATGTAGCAGATGGATCACACCATTCCCCTGCCCTCCTCTTGCACAGGCTCAGAATGTTCACCAAGTGAGGACCATGGCCCCATTCTGAGTCATTCTGAGCTTCTGAGCTTCTCAAGTTGACACAATGAACTGCATCCTAGAGCAGCAAGGACGTGTCCTCCACACACTAAGATGTGGAACTGCAGTTAAGCTTCTAGACTTCTCAAGTTAACACAGTGTATCAACCATCACATTTCCTATAATTAGTAAATCTAAATTACTCTGCTACAATAACCTTTAATAAAATTGTATGTCTTATATGCCTTGCTTTTATCAAAATAAAATGCTAAATGTGTAAATGCTAGTTTATCTTAACATTTCTTTTTATATAAACTGGCTTCTAATTTTTCAATTTCTACTTTTTAAAACTTTCACGTGTTATTTTAGACCTTAAGACAAATTTTTATTTTACTGCACAGAATTTTATTTTGGATGTTACTGAGTTTACAAAACAGTTGAAATAATAGTTGAACAACATTCATATTTTTCAGTTAGTTTCATTAATTGTTTAATTATTGCCAAACACTTTCTTTCTCTTTAGGTGTAAATATGTGTGGAAATAAATTTATTTTTGTAAATGCTATTGTGTATATTCATTTGCGGAGTCATTTGAAAATCACTTCACACCTGCCAGAAAAATTATCCAAATCCTATAAAAATGAATAAAGGGATTAGTGAATATTTTGCTTTTAGTTCAACACTGGAGTGAATTTTCCTTCACTTGCCTATTTCACAGCTGTATGGAAGGAGAAGTTAACTTATAAATTTTTCCATAGAAAAGTATATAAATAGTTGGAAATGTGTAAATGTAGATAGAAAATATGGATAATAGCTAATGAAAAATTAAATTCTTCAGTAGGTACTATCTAAAGTGGCCTCAAAAAATTTCTTGATTTGCCTTCATCTATTCATATGCCTCTAACTATAAAATATAGTAAAAACGATAAAATATTGTTCTCTAAACTAGGTCACAACACCTGTGCTCACTTCATTCTCTCCCTCAGAAGGAATCACACCGTGTTTTAAGTTGCTTTTACAAAGAAGCCCATGCACCAGGGAACACATGCCCTCAGTGAAACAGCCAGCAAGGACTTCTATGTTTTGCTAATGATGGTGATGGTGACTCTAGAAAGAGATCTGAGTCGCTGCTGAAACCTTACTATGTCTGTGAGTACGTGCGTGGGTGCGTGCGTGTGTGTGTATCAGAAGTGATATATTTTCTTTAAAAATACACGAAGTACACAAAGATGTAGAATTGGCTTTGGAATTGGTCAGTGGGTGAATATTAAGGGGTTTGAAGAACATGTTGTAGAAAGAGAAAAGTGCTTTGAATAGACCATTCATAAAAGCCTGGAAAGAATGCTGCTAGCAACAAGAAGATCAAAGATATTTCCTCGGATTACTACTCAGTCACACAAAGAGACCTTCAAGGAGATTAAAAGACTGCATCACAGATTCTTCCTATCAAACTGTAAGATTGCAAGACTTTAAACAATTTATCTCAAAGACATTTTGAGGTGTGGCTTTTGTTTAAAAGGGCAAAATTCAGTGAGATTTACAGAAATCCCACAGAGATTCTTGAGAGAGTAATATTTGCAGAAATGCTCCCAAGATGATCCAAAAGAATAGGATACCACAGAAAATGAAAGAGATATTGAATCCCCAAAATTTTACTGACAAGAAACAGGCAGAAACTACTCAGCTTCAAACACGTCTTACCACCTTTCCTGAAAAATGATGTCCAAAATTGGAAACAACACTTTAATTATAAGGAAATCAAAGATAAATCAGAGTGTGCATCAGTATTGAAGAGTTTGTATATTTTAGTTTAGTTTTTTGCTTTGTCTTTATTTACATACAAATTAAAAATAAAGTGGGAAAAAAAGAAAAAAACATGGAAGAATATACCTAGGACTTATAGAAATCAAGGAAAAAAAAAGAAATCAAGGAAATTCTGCGTTTTTTCTGACTCAATACCAGAATTGCTCCGAATTTCTTTGCATCTTTCATCGCCACATTTCTTGTAATCTCTCTTCTTCATGTATGTTGTCCTACAACTGTATGCTGTTGAATGTGTAGAAACAGGTACCTCATCTCTTTAATTTTAGAATTCTACAAATCAAGTGGATCTATATACAAGCTACCATATTATAAAGCCTCACGAACTTCAACCATACAAAATCTAATTAAGGAAATGAAATTCTGGACTTTGAATCAGTGCTTAAATGGGATAAGCATTTTGGAGGCCTTGGAAGTGAGTGAGAATACATTACAGATGGGAGAGACGTTAAGCATTGAGGACTAGAGGAGATGCTGTGATTATCTCCAACGCTGACTGCTCTTTATTAGGGTAGCTGAATAGCAAGGCTATAAAATATTTTATATAACTTAGAACTGAGAGTGTGAAGAATTCATTACTAACACTCTTCAGGAAGATGTTGATATAAACCAAATATAATGTATGATTATGTGAAAGACAAGAAATAAAAATATTTTTTCTTCAAAATAATAGAGAAAAGAAAATAGATGCTGGGGGATAACAGAAAATGTTAGACAACAAAACCATGTTTTTGTTATAAATCAATCTGACATGTGGCATGATTTAAATAATTGATCAAGCACAGAAAATGCTATTTTTTAAAACAGGAAAGCCACATCTCCATTTATCAGGAAATTTGGCAGTTTGAAGTTCACATTATTAAACTGTGATAGTCATTTCATTATGATATAGATTTGTTTTATTATCATTTCTATAAGATATAAACCTATATGTCTTATTTCTTTTTCTAGGAATATCTCTTGGAGAAGGATCAAGAAATTGTATTACAGTTTCAGAGTATTAACTTATCTTTAGAAAAAAGAACTATGTTTATTCATGGCTTATTTTCAAGAACCAGAAAATCAAATTTCACTATGTAAAAAATTTTACTCAATCTATTATAATAGATTATTAAAAATACACACATAAAATAACACCATTTTATTATGTATAATAAAAACTACAAGGAAAATTTCATGTAATTTCATCTCTTATAATAAAGCAATTGTATTATTTTCCTAAAGCTGCAATCTTTTCCTAGTTCTAACTCAGCTTTTTGCCCACAAAATTTAATGAACATTAAATCGTATGATATGGTACTAATGTAGTTATTTCTAGGTAATTTTCAGTTATTTTTATTTTACATTAAAAAATTTGTCCATGCATTTTATATTTTCCAAGTCATTATTTTGGTCATGCATTAGTATTACCATTGTTAGAAAAATGAGCATAAATTTTAATAAAAACTCCAACTATATGAGTAATTTAACTTAAAATATTGCTGAGTCTCAAGATTTCAGCTACACATTGTATATTCTTGGGGTTGGACTACTGAAATAACATCTGGCTTTAATCCATATGCTTTTATTTCACTCTACTGCAATAATGTAAACTGTTTAATATTGTTAAAATTTCTCTTTTGTATAACTTAATTTCCCATCCTATAATTATGAAATCTATGTAAAATAAGAATTGAACATCAATAGGGCAAGGAAATTAAGGGGAAAAAAACACTAAGAACTAAAATGAAACAAAAGTAAAATAGTTTAAATGGCCTTCAGAATATATTTTTATTTCTAATTATTTGGTTACATTTGCATTTGTCTCATACTCATTTATCAATGTTTCATTGACCTCATCTGTCTTACTCTTCTATTTTTGTTCATACAAGTATACTTAGAATACTCAGACAAATAAATAAACCTGTATATAAGAAAATGATTAAAAGATGACTCAGCGCATACTTAAAATCACAATTTAGGCTGATTTATTTGTCTCCTGACTAACTCAGTGGGTTCAAGAAAATTTTGAAGACTTTACATTGATTACAAAAGTATATGTAGTTATTGTATATTTGTTGCATTCCCTCCAAAATATTGCCTTGTTTTCACAATAAGAGCATTTCTTCAATCTGTGACTATTGCTTTCATGAATTATTTTATAAAATGTGAATAATCTCATGTCCTATGCTTTCTGGATATGATGAAATTTCAGAAACATCGCATGCAGTTATGTTTTTGTTCACCTTTCTATCCACTTAACCATTTTTAAATTTTCCTTTGTTATGCTAAACATTTTGAAATCTTTCAGTTATTTCAAATTTTCTATTTTTATTCATATTTAAGAATCATTATACAGTTTATAATATGCTATGTTTCGCTGTTTTAAATTCTTTTTTTAATTTCTAAAAATTTTACCATTTATTTATTTATTATTGAGACAATCTTGCTATATGGTCTAGGGTGGTCTCTAACTTGCGGTTATCTTTGTGCCTTAGACTTCAAGTACTGTGATTTCAGACATGTGTCACCACGTCTGGCAGAAACTTTATGCTTTAAATTCCTGATTCATTTTATGTAAGCATGAATGGATAGGTAGAGAGATTGATGCATAATCTATATTAAATATTGTAGTTTATGTAATAAATACATTTTAGAGAGGTCATTCTCTGTAGATATTGAATAAACTTATAGCTATGCAGGTTTGGAGAAAAGCATGGATTTTTAATAGAATGTTAATAAACTAATCAGCATAACATTTGAAATGTTTCTTCATAAAAATACATGTCTCTATTCTGTATCATATTTATAATGACTGAAGATATGATGACAAACCATTCAACTATATATATAATACATAGAGAGAAAATGAGCGTGAGGCAGAGAGAAATGAAAGACAGAGTTTGTTTAGGTACTGGCACATGATCAAACGTTTCAGAACTCATTTTGCTGTCTGCAGCAGTGAAGGCACTTTGTTACCACAGAATGACATGCATCACCTAGCAACTTATTTCAGTAATAGTGTACCAGGAAATGATCCTAGGTATCTATACAAGATTAGAGACAGTCAAAAAGAGCCTACATGTACTTTCTGTTCATGCTGTCTAAAATATGAAGTCTCACAGACAGCAATGTATATCTATGCACAATGTATTATGCTGGCCAAAAATTCAGAAAAAATGAAAGTAATTATGGTTTGTAATGCTACTAGCATTTATTGAGCAAAATTCAACAAATACCTAAATCTAGCATAGAGCTCACTATATAACAATTTCATGTACAATGAGTAAGTCTATGGTGAAAGAAAAGTATAAAACCTCAGAAAGTCTGCATGCACAATCTCTCACCCATACTTTGCAAATTGAAAGAGATACAAAAACCACTCAGTATGAATATTCAAACATCTCCTTGCAGAAGTGCCAATGTGCTTTATTAAAGAATTCTTTATGATACTCCCCCAAAAACTTTTGAATGAGGTATTGTAAATCTCTACTCACCTGGATTAAAAGAGTACTCAGTATTGATCTGGGATGAGAACACAAGAACAAGTGACTACTACAAGTCAAGGAAGGTACACATCTGTCCTTGAACAATGTCATACAAATATTTTGTGTTTTAAAGCACCTCCTTATACTTTCACAGTTGATAGTACAGAATGGATTAAGGGTGTAGTATCTCCTGATAACCAAGGTACTGATAGCATTGCTAATCGGGGAAAAGACCCATGTGAACCAAAACTATTGTATAATGAGCAGAGAGATCTCTATTTTCTGTGACCAAGATGATGACAATGATGATGAAATTTTTCCAGACAAATACAAGGTAATTTGAAATGGTGGCAAATAAAGGCAAGTCCATGGAAAAGGAAAAAACATATACAGGCACAATCTGAATTTTGAGATGGCTATTTTACCTAACAGTTAATGCAAGTAACGAATGTGCTCATTTCATTTTCAATTTTTATTTTCTTCACTGTTTAAGTAATGCTGTTCTTCCAATTTTGAGCAAAAGTTTTGTCTTGGTATTTTCCTCCAATTGCTGAGGCAAAATATCCAATGTCCAAAATGAAGGGAGGAAAGTTTTATTTTTCTCACAGTTTGTGGAGGTTTCAGCTCATAATCAGCTGGCTGTGAGGCAGCCTGTCATGACACAGGGGCAGTACTTCAAGGCAGCAAAACAACAAGAGCAAAACAGGAAAAGCAAACCTCTTTTCTTCTCTTTTATTGCAAGAGGCTACACCCCTTGGGTGGGTGCAGCACTCACACCATCTGTGTGACCTCCTCTTGCACAGGCTGATGATGTTTACGAAATAAGGACCATGGCCCTCTGCTGAATCACTTAGTTAAATTTCTGACCTTCTGAAATTGACCCAATAATCAACATCCTAGAACAGTAATGGTTAGTCCTCTACACCCCAGGATGTAGAGCTGCTGAGTCACTTAGTTAAGTTTCTAGACTTCTCAAGTTGACACAATGTATCACCCATAACAAGTTCTAAGTTATAGGGAGAAACTGTAAATGAACTTAAATTCTATATCTGAATTATGGTACAATTCACTCAACCACACTTTATTCATGTTTTCTAGTAAGTATTACGGTTAGATATAATTACACTACTTAAGCAGATTGTTTAGAATTTATAATAATACTGAAAATAGATTTAATGAAAAGATGAATATTTAAAAATTAAATAATCTAAGTTTCTGTCATTGACTCATATAACATTTTACCTGTCATTTCATTTAACAAATTTTTCATAATTTTGTTTTCAGTTAGGATTTCACTCCATAAAATAACAGTTTCAAATGGTCTGAGGATTGAGAGAGTATAAGCCAGACTTCAATCAACTAGCTTGGCAGTGACTTGGACAGATAAATCTGTTCTGGTGTGTGGATTCATGAAGTGCCAACTCTTTCCCATGTTGTGGTTTGCAGCCTGAACTCTCAAGGGGGATGAAATTTCTACCCTGTTGTTGTAGTGACAGGAAAGCCACAGGAAATCTCCAGCATGACACATGGGGCAGCAGTGAGGGAAAAAAAAAAATTAAAAGAAAACCTGAACTGGGAACCAGCCACAAAGAAGGCTCCATCAAGAATGCTTTGATCATGTTTAAAGCTAACTCTACAGTCTTCTAAAAAAACACATCATGCCAGCTACAAATGGTCATTAGGAAACCCTCTAACACATTAGTTCAGGACACAAATACTGTCTTTGTATAGCACTAGCTGTTAACACAAAGTTATTGCTATGTCAATTTTAGTAAAGCAAAATGTATTAGCTTCCCACTATTTCTGCAACAAATCACCACTTACATATTGACTTTAAAAAGCACACATGTATTATCTTCCTGTTCTGGAGATTTGAAGTGCAAACTGAATCTGATTGGGCTGAAGTTAAGGCGTTTTCAAGGCTTGTGCTAGCAGTAAGAGAGCATCTGTGCTCTTCTTTTTAGAGGTCACCTGAATTCAATCTGTTGCTTCCAACATTATGTCTTCCATGACCATTTTGATCCCTTGCCTCTCTTGTGAACCTTTATGATATACTAAGCCTACGAGAATAAAAGAGGATAATCTCCTCTTCCCAAGACCTTTAATAAAATCATAAGCTCTGAGGACTCAGGGAGCTATATTTTAGACTTCTCTGGGCTATCCTTCAGTCAGCTACACAAATCAATGGTAAGATAGATGGAATATGAGAATACTTTAAAAAATATTCTCAATTTAACCACATTTTTGTCTTTTTGTTGAACAGACTTGGGTTTATATACAAGGGGAAAGACAACTGATAAATATTCATTTTGGACTTAGCATCTGTTAATTTGTTATGATAATAAATCATGGATTGGAATGAAGATTATCAAAAACATTGTTCTCAGTATTAAGCATAGGTACAGTTCTTTTTTCTGGTATTATTATTCTTATATAAGATATAGCAGAGTCACAGTGATATCCCCAGAAAATGAACTGACTTAGGCTGAATGCAGGTCTCTGAGGATTTCAATAGGAAATGTTTTACATATTCCTTAACTGCCAGTGAGTTTACTATTTTATAGATAATTGAGGAATTCAGTTGAATTCTCATTTAGGGAAATAGTTTTTCACCTATTTTCAGTACAGTAGTGCCTTAATCTAAATTCCTAATGAACTAGAAAGATTAACTAGATATTTATTTAGAGATTTAAATTTGTACACAATGTTTTCTAAAATGAAGGAATCAAAAGTGGGGACATCAAAACTGGAAACACATAACTTTTTTACTAATCATCAAACTCTTTTTCTAATTGGACCAAATCATAGGTGGCTTTAGATTTCTCTAATTATAATTTTTAATAATAAAATAGAAAGTTTAAAGATAGAAATTAAGCAAAATTCACTTCTGAAACAAAATCCAGTTATAATTATAAAAGAACTTCATAATTTATTTAAAAAAAACTTTATGGTATTGCAAAGCACAAGGCAAGTCAGGAAGAAAAAAGTGGTATACCTATTATAAGATTTTATCCTGTTAATTTAAACTGTAAAGTTAATGTAAAAATAAAAACAACCTATAGATCATAGAACCAGGCATACATATGTTTATATATGGTAAGTTTTTCATATCTAAAGAAGTAACATTGTAGACCTCTCATAAAAAAGAACAGTTCTAGAATACTGGGCCATCTGGGCATACACATGACAAAAAAATTAGATAAATCAATATATTTGAGGGAAATTTAAAATTTATATGTGAAATGAAAATATTTCTCAATATTTAGTCAAACTAGAAGTGGTCTATAGATATGGAACAATTTTAAAAGACTCAAGAATAACAGAAAGATTGATAAAAGTATTTTTGCATGTCTGTGTCTTGTAATCTGAGCACTCACTTTGAAGATAACAATACACAGTATATTAACCATTGTCAATCTCCTATTATTTTGTTTTGAAATTGTATATCATCATTTTATTGTTTTCATTTTAAAATTTAAAAAAATTAATGCAGTGAAAATTGCCATTTCCAGAGTAGCTCTTGAAACTTCAGAGGGAGAATGGTGGGGGATGAAGAATACAGGAGTCAACATACAGAAATCTGGGATCAGTTGGAGCCCCTTCTCCTGATCGGAAAAATCAACAGCCTGGCACCTGCAGTGCATTTATTTATACAATCAGTATTTGAATAAGTTTATGGAGGGTTTGAAGCAGGGTAGAATCTGGTATAGGAAGAATACCTAATCTGTTAGTAAAACAACATGTCATGGTGTCTTTACAGTAATAAGAGAAAACTGTATATCATCTCAAACAAAGGTCAAGTCACTATGTGTATCAGCTTCCTGAGCTGTGCACACTTCTCATGGGGCCCTGCCAAACTTATGAGAGGCAGTGACCTTCTTCTAGATACTGAAGGTACAGAAAGTTTCGCTCCCATCAGAAAAATTTGAATTTGTCAAAAAGTACCACAGAAAAGTATCGTAAAATATTCCAATTACAAGTCACATGGTTATTTACAATGCAAATTTTCAAGATCACATTGAACTAAAATTATATGAATTCTCTTAGTATGTAGAAAACTTCACACCAAGACAAAAACTAAAAAAGGATGACAAAGTTTTCCCACAAAAAACAATATTAATGTTTAATAATATATGAAGAGATGTCTGACCTTGTTGATAATTAGACATGTGTCATTGAAATCACCACAAGAAACTGTTTTGAATCTGATTTAAAATTTAAAAATCTTGTGTTGTAGTCAGGGCTTGCAAGGAAAACAATTTAATACAGGAAACATAATTTATAGAATTATTTTATAATAATCACCTAAACAGTCAAATACAAAAAAAGGTGCAGGAAATCTGTGCACACACTAAAGATTCAAAGAATCCAGCTGAAGACTTGGATCCCATAGCAATGTCCTGCATGAGTCCAGCTGAAAATCCAGAGCCCATGATAAAGCCCACCATGAGTCCAACTGGAGGCCTAGAGCCCATGTCAAGCTCTCCTGCAAGTCTGTTTCAAGGATCTACACCCGAAAGGCCCAAAGGTCAGTGCTGGAAAACCAGAAAGTCTATGCCAGTGGAATGCAGAATCTGTTCCAGTAGGCTGAGGGTTCTGCACTAGAACCAGGAAGCATGCTGTAAGTAAGGACCAGAGCTCCCCCCAAAATGACCACAGTCATCCTCAGTGACAGTGAGGTCCTGAGCTTCTCCAGTGATGGGAACAGCCAAGTTCATATCAGGAAGCCAGCATGACAAGCTTCTCCAAGAGACTGAACAGCACACATCCTTCCCTCCAACGCCAGGAAGCAATGCTCAAAGTGAGGATCAGAGCTCTCCAAAACTGCATCACAGCCATTCTCAGTGACAGCAAGGTCAAGAGTTCCTCCAAGGATAACTGCAAAGTTCATATCAGGAAAGAACCTCAACAAGCTCCTCCAGGAGAATCAAGAGCAACAGGAGAACCAACAAAACCACCTGGTCCTATCCAGTTCTCCTTTTTTTGTTGTTGGCAACAATCCTCAGTTGGCCCATCCACGCCCAGCACCACACTGATTCAGTTCAGCTGGGTGTTACAAGTTGATCACCAGTTGTCAATCCACCACACCTAGTAATATAAAATATTGGTAAAAGTTCAGAATCTATATTTTCAAGAATTTCTCTGATTTCTTTGAAGATATCCATTTTGCCTTGCAACATTTTGGGCAAAATATGTCTCAGAATTGTTTTCTTTGGTCGGGCGTGGTGGCGCACGTCTTTAATCCCAGCACTCCGGAGGCTGAGGTAGGAGGAGCGTTGTGAGTTCAAGGCCGGCTTGGGCTACAACGCGAGTGAAAGGCTGGCCTGGGCTATATAGTGTGACCCTGCCTCAAAAAACCAGGGTTGGGAGTTTGGCTCAGTGGCTTAAGCACCTACCCTGGCAGGTGTGAGGTTGTGAGTTCAATCCCTGGTGCCACAAAAAAAAAAAAAAAAAAAAAAAAAAAGAATTGTTTTCTTTGCATTTATTCTGGTTAGCGTTTCTCCCAGAATCTGTCATTTTGTCTAACTTTGACAGTTCATAAAGGCTCAGACATACCTTCAAATACTGCTTTCACCCTGATCTTGCCTTTTTAACTTGATACTCCAATTATCTATCAGTTATGATTTTAAGATGCCCAATCTTGTTCTCAAGCACTTACTCTTTTTCATGTTATTGCTATGCTTTAATTTAGGTATTTTTTACTGCTAGGGCTTCTAGTTTACTAAATATATGTTTTGCTGTGGCTGTATAATGGACACCAAAATAAAGCTCCCAGATTTTCTTTGGAGCTTTGACTTGATGACCACTCTCAATACTTTCAAGTCTGACTCAGCAGCCAAAAATGCCTCATTCAAGAGAAACTTGTACTCAAGCCATATTGCATCGCTGATAAGGAAGCTCTAATCAATCATCCTCTGTAGCACCGAGTGGGACAGCTAAAATGGGCTCCATCCTTTCCCATGAATTATTATGGACCCACATGGCAGTTGCTTTTTCACCATCCTTAATCCTGCTTCTCTCCCTCCACATCACATGTATAGATACTTAAATATTACACAAACATAAAATCATCATAGTGTCTATTTCTCAAGAAACTAATCTGAGACAGTGATGTAGGGTTCAGAGAAAGAAAATTAAATGATTCTAGGGTGGAGCAGAAACACTGGTATGCAAAAGGCAATAAGCATTATACCCAGGGTGGTAGAAGGACTCCAGGAATCCTCTGGACCAATAACACAGTCCAGTGATTAAAACTGTAATCCCATTGGTAGGGAAATGTCACAATGCACTGGGCAATAGGGAATGCATGAGCTTCTGTAATTTACTGGGTGTTTGAAAAGTACAGGTTAAATAATAGTTATAAAGGTGACAACATTAGATGGACATTACTAGGTATTACCACTCTAGAAAAAGGATAATGGAATATTATGGGCAATTAATAAATTATCAAAATTAATAAATTGTGAAAGTCTGAAGTCTTTCTTGGTAAGCTTTCAAGAGACTTTTGTCTCCTACAGCAGGAAGACACACAGATCTAAGAAGTGATTTGAACTTAATTCAGGGATAAGGATGCCATAGAAAGTTAAATATGTAATCAAATCAGTTTCTCTGTTTGGGAGAGGATCCAGTTTTGGAAGTTGGAATGAAGCATCTGGTAAATTTTCTTGAATATTTTCAATGTTGCTTTTAACTCTGGTCCTACAGAGTTTTCCTCCTTCTTTATAGAGCCCTTACCTTACTATAAGGCACCACGTAGGCCTTTCACCAGATGGCAATTTGTGTTCTTCTTTTGCCATGTGTTCTTCTCAAAATATCCCTGCGATATTCCTTCCAGCCTCTAAGGTGCAACTATAGTAAATTTATGATGTAACTCAGTCAACATCATGGGAATTGCTGCTCCTGATAAAGGAAGAAAGAGATTACACTGCTAAAGTGTGGATAATTTAGCCAGAATATATTCTAAGGAACTAGAAGGTAGATGCATGAATAGACTCCAAAGCAGTCAAAGGACAGAACCAAAGTTTCTTGGAGAGAAAATTTACTAATTTGTGAGCAATCTGTTGGAGTACAATTTAGCATCATGGCAAGGACTTCAATAGGTGATTAAAACTGACATGGTTTCTGAAATATGAAAAAAGATTGACCACGCTATGCAACATGTTAAAATTACTATGGCAAACAGTAAGGAGAGGCATTAAAATCCAAGAAAGTGGGTATGGTGGAACAGATACAGAACATATGGTCAGAAAATGTAAGGGCTGATTATGTGCCACTGGAAAGCTCAGAAGTTATTCTGTTCACCAAAGCCATAAGGAAAGTGCTGGTAAGAAAAACATCAGCATTACTAAAACCATCAGTAGTAAGTGTCCCTCCCTGTACAGGAAGACAGCACAGGAGATTCTACAAGATAGCTAAGTCTACTGGTAACAGTGGAGTTGATGGGATCCTGACACGATACGGCTCAGGTAATGAGAAAAGGTTATGCAGAGTTTATAAACACGTTAGGAACTATCAAATAGCACTTTGCACAAACATTCACCATTGTTTGTTTTCAGACCCTTAATTTTGTTCTGTAGCTTTCTCATCTTATGTGCTCCTTGGAGTATAAAACCTAGGTGGTTCAAATGACCATCTGCTACATTCCATGAATGTTTTTATGTCTGTTATTATCTTTACTTTTGCACATCTGTTTGTGTTTCAGTCATTACCAAAACAAATCAGATTTTCTCCTCTTCTGAAGCACTTAACAAGTTAGCAAGGCAGTAAAAATAAAAGGCAGAATGGAAATAGACATCACAGTAAAAAATGTTTGGTTATCAGAATTTGAGAATAGCCATCTGGCTTTAAATTGCAATATTACTCAGGAGTATTTAATCACTTAATCTCTAAGAAATCCAACTAGAGATGTGTGCATCTATGATATAAAATGTGTGCTCGAAGCAGAGAGACAAAATGGAATTCTTTTCAGTGTTTTAAATTTGGTTAAATCTGCTTCTTTTATGGTGATTATCACATAATCTGGCTATGTATGTATATGATTAGTATATATTAATTAAACCATATGTAAGTGCTATATAGGGCAATATATAAATGATTAATTCTATTATTATTATCTAAGCATGCTGCTACCATCTGATTTTCTGTATTCATAATTTTGTAGGTAAAATGTACACCAAGATGGAATAAATCTGTAACTAAAATATTGACTGCTAAAACCCATTGAACAAATAACTGTTGTCCTAAAGAATACGTAGAAATGTCCAAATATGATAAGCCTGTTCATTTACCACTTAAGTAGAAATAAAATTAAATTATTTAATACTGTGTGTCTCAAATACATAGGAACTCCATTAATATTTAATATATCAAATATTTTCTTTTCCCATGAACATTATTCAATGCATTTCAATCTGTTGCCTTAAAACAACAGCTCCAAATGCTTACTATTAAGCAATGAGTTCAAATTATATTAGATTGCTAATTTCATATGGCAAGATTTTAGAGTGATTGAATTCCCATACCCACATTATCATCTAGCTCTGTATTCAAAGTTGTTTATGAGGGCCAGAGAACTGATTCTGGGTAACTACCCCTATTGTCATTGTCTCAAAGTGCTTGATTATAATTTCATGATTAAAAGAAACTTTACTTTCTCTCTCACTTCTACATTTAAATGTTTTACATAGAGATTTGTAAAGTAACCTTTCAATAATTACTTAATAAATTTGTCAGCATGCAATAAGCAATGAAACTGTAAATGTGACTGACTATAAGATTTTATGACAAAATGAAGCAAAGGAAAGTCTTCATTAGAAAAATAATATCTGGAGAAAAAGGATCAAGAAACTACTTCAGAAAATTTGCTTTATATTTCTTATACAGAACAAGAACTGTAGAGAAAGAGATATCAAGGAAAACTTATTTCATGGAACTCATCCTAAATCAAGGAAACAGTGCTAGACTATTGGAACTAGCACAGTGACATTAGCCTTTTTAAATTTTTGTAATTAAAAGAAAGAAAAATCTGTGATATGGGAAAATTTCGATACATTCGAATACAGTAGATTGAAGTAATATGCCATTGTTTATTATGCTATCAACTCATCTATCATAGTTCCATTCAGTCACTTTTTTTGTTGTTTTTTGAGGCAGTCTTCCCCTTGCTGAGAAGAATATTCAAAACTCACAATTTAAAGTAGGAGAGTTTTAATTTGGCTCATGGTTTTGGAACTTTCAGTTCAAGATTAGCTGACTCCAAGGCAAAAACATCTTAGCAGGAGGGGGTGGCTGAGTAAATCATAGTGGTCAGGAGGGAAGTAGGGATAGTAACCAAATTACACCCTCCTTTACCCAGAAGATACACCTTTACTAAACCCCTAGGCAGTTCAGAAACTGAAGTTTGCAGCCCAGTTTTACTGTCACATACTTATATAAAACATTTGAAAAAAGAAAATAGAATAATATCACTTTTCTACCTAGAAAATGACATTAAAGTTATTTATTTATACAATTTGACAATCCCCAAGATACATAAAATTAAAGTATATTTCCTTGTGCATACATATACACAAGATTTTCTTAGGTTAAAAAAAATCAATAGCTGCTACATTTGAAATCACATACTATTTTCTGTGATGCAAATAAAGTTGAGCATATGCTATTAGGATACCTAATTTTGGGAATATTTGATAACGGAATGATGGAAATCTATAAAATTAGACTAAAAGTCATATTTGATTTTAATATTGTTTATGAATCAGTAGCTATTTTCCACATGAAGAACCAAAACATTTTGTAAAGTAACCTGCCTCTGTGGAAAACACTGAAATAAAGAAGACTGGCCCTATACATACATAACTCAAGGTAGAGCTTTGTAGGAGATAAATTTAGAACTTTGTTTGCTTATTCAATTGTTCTTAATATTTAATTATTTTCTACTTGTCTTATGAGAGATTAAATATATTTTCATTCAAGCTGGTAGAAATTGGACACTTTATTCCATAAATACTCTATCATTGTGAGGGCGGAAATGTGGGGATACTTGATGCCTCACACAAGGAGGAAAGTGCACGGTTTAAAATTATTTTCTCAAATAACATGACTGAGGAGCATCATTGTTGGAGAGCTATTATAATTTATTCAGATCAACATTAATCTGCCAGTACAATGCTTAAACTTTAGCATGCATTAATAATCACTTGGAGAGCTTCTTAAAATGCAAGTTCCTGGGCTTATCCATAAGAACTTTGATTTAATAACACTGAAGTGGGGGCCAGAATTTGCATTTTTCAAAACATTCTCAGGAAATCATGGTAATGGTGATTCATGAATCTCATTTGGAGAAACATTAGTTTGGAAAGTATTTGGTTTTAAGCAACAGAAAGTTGAGCTCAGACAACACAGAAGATAAATTTACTGAAAAATGTAGCTGAGAATTTTATAACTGTAACTCACTCTAGATGTATCTTAGGGTAGGTGTTCATGGGAAACCACAGGCCTAAATACCTCGTACCTCTGTCTAAGGCTGCGTTTGTTTTAGTCTCAAGCCTGCTGCATGCAACAAGAACAAGAGTATCCAAGTTCATATTTGGCAGAAAGGGAAGTTTATGAATATTTCTTCAGAGTTCTAGCAATATAGATATTTTGGTCTGTAGTAATATAACCTCTCATTGACAGCATAGCCAAAGAATTGCCTGTCCCATTTTGGCAGAGCTAGATCCTTTGTTCAGGGTAATTCCATCTTAAACATATGAAGTGAGAGGGAGGCAATGGGCATGTCCACAGAAGAATCAAATTATTTGTGTGATTTTTTTATTGAGAATCCCTTATGTCCTAAAGAGTATATTGTTGAAAATATAATCCTGTGATACAGAAATGATAAAATTACTGATACTTTAGGACATATATTTTAGCTATTAGAAAGAGCAAATAAATCAAATAAATAGATGAACTATGTTGGTAGAGGATGAGAAGTTATAGAGAAAGAGTACAAGTAAGAGAGATAAAGTTTGGTGGAGGGGAATGAATTGTGACTTTAAATAATGAGACAAAAGAAAGTGCCACTAAGCTGATGATGCTAGACTAAGTATTTCAGAGAGAGAGAGAGGCTGCCACATGCATATCTAGGGGTATTTTAATAAATAGAATTAGAGGAATAAATGTTACTTGACAAAAGACCCACTTTGCAATGAAAACACCTTTCTACACAAGACTAAGGACCATGCGTCCTGGTACTGATAATCTATACATCATTAATATGGAAGATGTAGTTATATCATTTTAAAATGACTGGAACTTGGACAAAGTGGCCCACCACTTCCAAAGTAAAGCTTCCTGCAAGAAATTCACCAGTCAAAATTATAAAGACTTTTGCCTTCGATGATCATGGTATAATCACTGTCACAGCATGGATTCTCTGAAAGCAGAAAGTGAGGTGTTTAAGGTGCCAGATGCTGACTAGAAATCACTATCTATAAAGGTGGATAGTATGAAAACAGGGTTTGGAAGAGGAAGAGAGGCAAATTACAGCATAGACTTCAGAATATCTGTCTCCTAACAGTTCGATAAGGAGTTCAGGAGAAAGAACTACCTATTTGACTCTTGAATTGGGCAGAAATGCTTGCATTTTATGAATCTGTTTCATTCAGTCATTGGATACAGGCTGGTTAAAGGCATGAATTGTTGAGATAAGGTAGCACTGTTTTTCTCAGGGTGAGTTGAAAAAGCCCACAGAGAAGCTTCTGTAAGGATGAAATACTTTATAGCTGGGCAGAAAGATTGTCCATGAAGGGAGATTCTAGCAATGTATCACTGAATCTGCACTATATAATTGTGGGCCAAGTTTAGCTCTTTGTATTTTTTGGGGTCAGCTCTTCCATTGTTGGCATCACTTCTTGTTGTAGATCCACCATCCTTTCTTTAATTTGATGCCCTGATCAACTTCCTTGCTTGACCTTAATCACAACCCATGAACATCTATCTTGTGCCAATTATCCTTCTAAATAGCATGAAGATCAAACTACCTTGTAATCCTGTTTCCTGAGAGCCTCTCTAGTCATTGCTTTCAAAGCCATAGCTAAATGACATCTACTGTATCATGCTGGTGACATCCATTTTTGTTTTCTAACTATATATTAAGCAGAGTCAAAATAAACTAACCTCAGATATGTTTTAATCAATCTCAGAGGTCATATAAACCTCCATACAACCATATACAAGAGATGAGGGGGGAATGCTGGTATGTGAGTTCATGGGACCTGGGCTACCAACTTATGCTACTTGTGCATGACCAACCATCCCATGTTAAGGAAGTTTCTTGAGTATAGGATAATTAGTGATTAAACCTGGGAAAGTCCTAGGCAAACAGTATATTGTTGCATTAAAAAATGCTCTCAAAGCATACCAATCTGATTCGACAAATATCTGTTACCTTACACAGTCCCTAGGGGTCATGAATCAGGAAATAATTTAGCTGAGTATTTGTGGCTCAGTCACTGATGGGGTTGCAAAACAGCTGTTTTCTGGGGCATGGGTTCTGAAGACTTGACTGGAGCTGAACTCTACTTCAATCTCAATCACTTGGGTGGTAGTTGGAAACACAAGTTATGCATCATGTGAACTATTTCATAAAGTTGATCTTCATAATGTGGCACATTCCCTAAAAGCTAGTGATCAGAGAGAGAGAGAGAGAGAGAGAGAGAGAGGGAGAGGAATGCGACACAAGCAGATGTCAATAGCTATTATAATCTTTATCTTGACAGTGGCTTGTCATAACATTTTCAAAATTCCTTTGATCTCATATTTCCAATGATGAAGAGTGTGAAATAATGAGAAAAATGATATTATCTTGGAGGCTGCCTACCAGAGTGATTTATAGCCTCTGATATATATATATGCTAGAACCCACATGTGGTTTACAACGCTGATTGTTTCGTCTTGTGGTTTCATGTGTTGCATATGCGTCACTTAGTGATGGAAGTTTAGATATATGGTTACTTGGTGCTCCATGGTCAGGCAAGTTGTCTCTCAGGAACAAGCAGTATGACAATAGTTTCCTTAAAAAGCAATAAATTCTCTTAAGTAGATGTAATAGTCTCATTTTGTACCCACATTCCTCTGGGTTTTGAGTCCTATATGAATGTTATCATATAGTCCACAATGTTTCTTTACCAACCAAACTCTGAAGAGTCTGTTGGATGTAATGATTCAAGAGATAGCGCTACTTTTATCACATCCTGGACGCAATACAAGAAATATTCCTCTGCTGGACTTCACTTGACAACTGTCGGGTTTTTTTTTTTTTTTTATCTTTTTTTTTTGGCACATATTACATGGACCAGAACATTTTCCTTCATCTATAATATATTTCTCCAGAGTGCATAGTAACCTACTGGTAACTGAGTTTCTTTTTTGGAATGAGATAGAAAATACAGTAATTTCCATTTTAATTTTGCTGAAAGTTCTAGCATGTTCCTGACAAGTTATCTCCTAAATATTTTATGGTTGTGGGTTTTCCCACCACTGTATTTTGGTGAAAGAAGTAAACAATTTGTTAAATTTATAAATTACCAGACTGAAAGAAAATATGCTTAGTAGCTGCCCTTGAAAAACTCTACTTAAAAGGTTACATCTGCCCATGAATCTGATTTATTTGAAGAGATCTTTAATTTTCATCTGATGCTGAAATCAGAGGGAACTTTGTAAGCTGTAGGCTGAGGGAGTTGATGAATTTGTATGTTGGAGAGATTATAAATCGTATTTGGGGGTCTGCAGGTAAGTTGTAGTAGGCTCAAACATGACTCCCAGTGATTCCTCTCTCCTGATTTTTATCCATTTGTATAGTCTGCTTCCATACTAAATAGAGATGGCCTATTTAATCAGTAGAACACTATAGAAGTGATTAAGTATGACATTTAGACTGAGTCATAAAAGATCTAGTGGTTTCAGTTTCCCATGTCTTGGGTCCAAAACCTCTTGCCAATAGCTGAGAGGAATTGAAGCTTTATGCCAATAGTTATGTGAGTGACACATCTTGGAAGCAAATCTTCCATTCCTAGTGAAATTTTTAGATGATAGTAGTTCTGGCCAGTGTCCCAACTACCAAATTTTGATAGACTTGGAACAAGAACCACCTAACTAAAATACTCCCAATTCCCAGAAACTTAGAGACAAATGCTTTCTGCTATACTTCAAGATAATTTGCTAATTCAGACACTTTAACATAGCTTGGAAAGAAAATCAGTGGACTTTACATTCAGACTGGCCATCTGTAAATTTCCCCTCATATGTAATTAGATAAAGGTAGATCTGGATCTCAAGAAGACTCACTTCTTGATACATCAATATGTTGATTAAGAACTTGTCCAGTTTGTCTGTAAGTTATCATATCTACTTCCTTATGAGTTGTTAATTAAATCAGCTCTAAAACCCAAATAATTTAAAAGATAAAATTTTCCCATTAAATGCAGCTAGTTAGGAGTAGGCAATAAAGTTCCTTTTATTCATCACAGAATTTCCAGGGACTAGTTTTAAAAACCAGGTTGAGGTTTGAGTCAGTTTTCTTTTGAGAGAGAAAAAGAAAAAAATTAAACTTTCCAAATGTGAAAGCATAGCATGCTTTCATCTATAAGGAAATGTTTTTCATTTATATTAGTAATACACTTTTGTAAGGTCCTACCAATGAGGCCATCTATGATACCACAGTACTCTGCATTTTTCCAAAAGTTTTCAGAAACAGAATACTGTGGAGAAAGATGATTATTCATATTTCCCAATCCTGCAGAGAATTTTGGTGCAAGCTAGAGTTGAGATCACAGTCTTGTATTCTCTATGCAAACATAAATCTGAAAGTTAATTCAAAACCTAAGAAATTCCACTGAAGGTAAAAGCTGTCCCAAGTCCTTGATATTTTTCTTTTCTTTCAAAATGACATTAATCTTACCAAAGAGAACTTTTCTGTTTGGAAGGAAAAAAAGCAGTTATAGTTCAATTTAAAACATCTTATAAAAATATTCAGGATTTTTCCATATGTATTTTATCAATTCTAGAAAGCAGTAGATCTGCATTGTTTGTTTATGTATATCTAATTAAAAGTTTTCTTTTCTCCCCCATTTTCAGTTTAAACAGTGCAGCTCCAGAATACTTATTACTAATATGCTGTCCATTTCTCTGTATTCTCAATCCATGTCCTGGTAATACAAATACAAGAGACTGCATAGGAAGACAGAAAAACTAAGAGATAACTGGGAAGAATGAGAATCAATCACAACTGCCTTCTCCACCTGTAGGGTTCATGGAATAGAATAATCTTAAACTGGCAAAAGGAAAACTTCAATGTTAAATGAAATCAGTGTTGAGATTAGGAAACTAATCTAGATGCTTTCGTTTTATTTTCTAAGGGGAAAAAGAAAAAACAGACTTTCATTTGGAGCCAATTATCAAAAATAAAGATTTGAAAATATGTGAGACAGAAGAGGAAACAGGGTAGGTATTTTCTGATTCTTTCTTAAAACAGCACTCTGATTACACAGAAAAACAAAACTCTAAGTAGTTCCTGGTCTATAGTAAGCATCCAGAAATGCAGCTCTGATTATTAATTACAACTCATCTTTGTGAGTACGCAATTAAATCCACACCTACAAAATAACAACATCTTTCCTTCTCTGCTGTGCATTACACAGACACTGGCACGAAAATGACTATGGTAAAACTGTAGTGTTTTTCACACACCGATCTACAGTGTCTTGCTCAAATGTATTTTTATGCAGAAGGAAAAATGAAGTTTTAGTTTATTTGTCTTGGATTTGCTTCAGAAAGTGGGTATTTTTGATCTATGACTTGAAAAAATATACCATTTGTGATAAATTTTTCTTGATTTTTTGGTGTGGTAAACCAAAGGCAATAGAATATAGCCTACCAAAAGATGTTTGTAAATATCAAGAAATCCAGGGCCTAGGCCAAAATTTTCTGTGAGATCTTTCAATCTTGCCCACAGACAATTACATGGCTTTGCGTTGCAGGAGTTGGGAGTTGGGGGAAGAGGCTGCCCTCCATAAATCAAACTTCCGGTATGTTTAGCTCACTGCAGTACATGCAGAGCTTGAATCAGGCTGCAGAGGGGTTGGCATGCTCATAAGGATACTTGCATTCTTAGCCCAGCCACCTCCATTCTAAGGCCTCTTTGCACTTGTTTAAGGTACTCTTCCTCACTTCAACTCAGTTCTTTTCCACTGCTAGTCTTTCCCCCTCTCTTTACTCGGGCTCTTCAGCACCATAAGTTGTCAGAAAACTCTGCATCAGGCCCATCAGCAAAGAGAGGGTTCCTTCCACCTATCCTGGGTAGGGGTGAAAGTCAAGGATTCCCTTCATCCTCTGAGGGTTCTCTCTGCTTTTCAAAATGACAGAGAGAACACTGTGCTCTGACTGACAGGTACAGCTGCAGCTATCCTAGGCACCTCCAGCTTCTCCAGGAGACAGCTGCCATGAATACAGCAGGCTTGAACTGGGACAAATCAACAGCCTTGCATTTTGACCAGTCCTGCAAGACTCCAGTCTGTGTTCACCAGATGTGTTAGCAGCAGCAGAGTTGAAACCTCAAAAAATCCCAGCTGACTTTGCCCTTCCTGATGACTCCATCTTGTCAAGCATTGATACTTCAACTAGTTCCAGATGACCTTGCACTCTCTGTTGCTTTATGCAAGCAGGGCTCCCCTTATTTTCTTTAGATTAGTCTAGGAGAGCCCCCCTTGTAATGACCTCCACTATACCACAGTGCACCTTCAAGTCAAGCCTGGCACAGTGGTCTTACAAACCTGAGAACAATTCATTTCTTGGTTATTGTGGGCTTGGAATCCCTGTAAATCTACTCAGAATCCTTATGCCAGATTTCATGGGTAGAGAAATTTTCTTTAAAAAGAGCTATAAATTCTAGGGTCTGCTGGCCCTAAAGAGTTCCAGTGACTGGCAACAGAGACTGGCAGAGATTAGCAGTATTAACTGCCAATGAGTAGCCTCAGTTGGCATCCACCAGCAGTTTTGACTGGTGTTGACCAGTATCAACTGGCAGCGACCAGTGGCATTGACTGGCAAAGACCAGCAACATTTGGCTGAGACCAATGAGAAGCAGCAAGACCTGGTGGAATAGCTGCACATACCTGCCAAGGGAGCTATGCCCCTCAGCTGCCGAGGAACTAAGAAAGGTGACTGAAAGCCGTGAAGGGCTACAAGTAACACCCTAAAGCTACAACTCTAAGGGCTGAGAGATATTGACACTTAAGCCTGGAGTTGCTAGAGCTCACCAGGCAGATTCATTATTTCCATCTGAATCCAGCAAAAGAACTTTAACTGATTGATAACACATGCATGGGACCAATCACGAAATGTAATTATGCACAATCTGAACATGATCTTATGTAACCTTATCCAGAGGAAGAATTGTGAGTGTAGATAAATTAGAGTGAAATCATGAAAGATTTCTGGCGAATTCAGTGGGCTTGGAGAAACAATATTTTGGGACAAAGTCTACTGGGCCCACACAATACACAACGGATTATACTGTAAGTGATCCTCCAGAAATACTGATAACTCAAGTAGAAGCCAATGATTTATGACAAGAGTCTGTCCCAGTGTGCTAGAAGACTTCGATAATTTCTCCTGCAAAAAAGTTGGTTAATGAAAACTTGAGGAATATATCAAAAGTACAGTAATTGTTTTTTTTTTTTTTTCCCTTGGTCTGGACTTTAAACAAAGAGATATCAGACTAAAACCTTTTCCAGCATCTGCTACTCTTTGAGTCCCTTTCATTCAAAATAGCATATCAAAGTACCATATTCTGAGGTGACATATCCGGGATTTCTGCATCCATGCATCAGCTGACACAATCCGGTTGCCTTTAAGTGAGGAAACAGAACAGTGATGGCTTCCTTTGAGGCTTCTTGCTTACTTTGTCATGGCAAGTGAATAAAGACTTGATAGTGACTGTCGTCATCCTGAAGGACTGCATAGATAGTAGGTAAGTTCATACTACATAAAGTCTTTTGTTATGAAACTATTTCACATGCAATAAATATATAATACATTGCCTCTCCTTATCAATATAATCAAAGAACACCAAGTGTGTGATACAATAGTTAAATAGACTGATAAAATATAATAGTTCTACTAGATATTCAGTAAATTTCTATTATAGGTAAGTGACATGATATTTAAAATTTGGAAAGAAATAGTAGGTGTGCTGAAGAATGTAATGATCCAAGATAGTATACAAAGTTTTGCTTTTTAAATTACATTGCTAATAAAGGAAAATGCATGAGCAAAGAAGAAAATGTTATTAGAGCAAGGTGTTGAAAATAGCATAGGATTTGTGAGGTGAAACTGATTTGCTTAAACAAACTTATACAATCACATAATGATTATTATTTTAAGTAAAAATTATATAAAAGACCATTGTATCTCAAGTCTCAACAAAAACATCAACAATGGACTATGTGTATATCTTTCTTCAGAGAATAAACTGGGGAAGAAACCCTGTCCTGGAACAAGCCTCCTGCTAAATCTGTTCTTGCCAGGATGAAGTCAAGTCAGATAAAAGATGAAAAATTCTTAACATAACCTTCGTTGTCAAAAATGGTTTGACCATTATATTATTAACTGCCAAGCAGTGAGCCAAGCATTTTTGATACATCATCCATTTTTTTTTTCAAAATAACTACAAAGTGAGACTAATCTCACTTCATACTGAACAGATTCAGAGGGGTAAATACCTTTCTGGAAATCATTCGGCTCTTCAGGGCTAGAGTCAGGATAACACCATTGTCTGTCTGACTCCAATTTTTAGGCTTTATATGTTAAGCCAAGATACTTTTTTCACAGTTACCTATAACTTATTCTTGTCACATGTATAGTGTCTTTGTAACTTTTAAAATCATAAAGAAAGAGGAATATAGTATAATATAGCATTAAATGTGCTGTCTTTCAGAAAGTAATTTGCCATATATATATTACTAGGTGACTTTCAATATTCACATGTGACTATAGCAGAATCTGGGAATGGAAATGGTACTGTGTCCTTTGAATTAATAAATGTTTTGGAAGGCATACAATATTATGTGAAAACAAATTGTGAAAGTTAATGACCAAGAAAAGTGAAAGCAGACAGAACTAAATGGAATGTGTTAGAAAGTTGAAGGTGACGACTGTGTCTAACAGCACCGTGCTTGTAAGATCAACAGCAGTTGGCTGGGAGATGGTTAGAAAACAAAAACTATAAGGACTATTTGAACACAGGTACCTGTTCATTGTGCCTTGTTTGCTAAAATATAAAACAAAAATATATCTTGGCAGAGTTATATCTTATAACATGTGAAATTTCCTAAGGACTTAGAGTGAAGAAAACTTTATTTCTGCCTTCCATCAAACATTAATAGCATGGCTAAGAAATCAAAATTTGGAGCCCAGAATCTTACTGATTGTATAATCTTTTCAATACATAATGTTTTTAAAGAATATAAATAAGTAAAATAATAGAAGGTTAGGTACATTTGTAGATAATTTAAATTAATAGTTCAATATGTGGCTAAAGTACATTGTGTTAGATAAGGATAATAAAACTACTCTTTTTGTTGTGTGGTGGTGGTGGTGGGATTGAACAAAGGACCTTGCAGTTGTATCCTCTGACCTTTCTATCTTTCATTTTGGGACAGAGTTTGACCAAGTTGCACAAGTTGGCTTTGAATTTACCATCTCTCTATCTTAGTCTCCTTGGTGTCTTGGATTACAAACATAACTACTGCACCTGGCCATCGTATTTTAACCAAATATTACTGTATATGGTTTTAACGGTTTGAGATTATGCCAATTCTGAAACTTCTTGCTAATAAGGCTGAAAATGTTCTGTTCTGGCCACTTTTTTAGTGTTTTACTGTGAAGGATTGGTGTCAGTCTATGATTCAGGCATGCATTCACTGAGTCTTTTGATATGTTTTTCTTGAAGATATATTTTCAATCTTATCTATTCCTTGGTCTTTTAAATATTTTACTTGAAACTGGTGTATGACAGTTTGATCAAAATCATCTCCACTTATTTTTCTGTGATTTGGCTGCAAATAAAATACAACTTCAGAGAAAAATTTACTACACCAATTTAACACTACAGTCTGATGCTCTTAACACTCCAGATTCTTTCGTTCTTCTTCAAGATGAAAAGGATTATGAAAAAGATTTTCCCATAACATTTCCAATACTTCTCTCTTTACCCATGTGCTATTTATTCAACAGAGCATGCTGCAGCACTAAATATATTTTGGGTGACATCGAAACTGGAACAGAAACATTTCAAGTCTTAAATCTTACTTTTTTCTCAATGTGCAAATTGCTTTGCCATATTTTCTGTTGATTCTTCATACATGCCTTACAGATTTTCTTCCTAACTCACTCTAACTCATGTTGTAACAGTGCATAATGTTTTAACTTTTCATAAGAAGTTCTACTTATGTAGACATTTTATTTGCCTTTTTGTAAAGTTCAAAACCTTATCTGAATGTATACATGTTTTCTATAATAGCTGTTTCAAGTAGAAGAGTTTTAACTATGGCTGAGTCTCACCCAAATAGACATTTTGCCTTGTAAGAGATATTCTTATTGTCTACTTGTGCTGTGGATGCCAAAGAATTCTGAATTTGCTTTCCTATGTGTTTGAGAATTTTGGCTGCAAATGCTGAATGAACAGAAGAGATTGATTGAATTGGCATTTCTTTCACAATTGCTTTTTGCTTCTTCACAGATTGAGCAGACTCATCTACAAACCTGATGCTCAGCTGAGTGGTGTACATGAACTCACCTTCTAAAGGACTCAACTCTGACCCCAGTCTGTGTTTCAGAATCTTCACTCTTTCTTGGAGAACCTCTCGCTTCCAGGCTTGCCTTGTCCAAGTTCTCTTAAAATAATGTTGAGTGAAACAAATGAGACACAAAAGCTTAAATATCTCATGATTTCTTTTAGCAAAGTAAAGAGAGACAAATAAGGAAGAAGGGAGAAGTGCAAATAATCCCCCATATTGTGTATTCAGTTGTTTCAAAAGTATTTTAGTACATATGCTACTTTGTTTGTACTGCTTGTTCATCAGAAAGGAAGTTCTCTCCTTTGGTTAGTTTCTTATTTGTAAAAGTCTTTTTTGTCTATGACTTCTACTTGAAGTAGTATTTTGGACATTCTTTTAAGAACATGATATATGTCTATATAACTATTGCTATTCTTTGATTAATTTGTTGCAAAATGCTTTATTTTTGCATATAAGTAAGAAGAGTGCTTGTTGTATTTTATTAGTATCTTCTTGTATTATCTTAAAATAAAGAGTTACATCTGCTTTTCTGATGCATTCAGCCCATAGGATGCATATATATACTCCAGAAAACCTGAGGTAGGATTTAAATTTTTTCTGCTTCATGCATCGTTTTATGTAACCCTGATTCGCATAGGCATTTTTCTACTGTGCTGAAGATCCATATTGGAAGTAAAATATAAACAAATAAATACTGAATATTGTCATTGTTCATTGTTCCTCTCAGCATCTTGAATCAAAATGTTAATTTTCCTCAAAAAACAATGAATAACTATGAAATATTTCAGTGGAGCAATTTGATGAAAAGTGTGAATGAAATATTCAATGATTACTATTTTAAAACACTACTTGTTACATAATCATTTATTTGTCACCGTGTACATACTAGGAACTTTCGCTCGAAAACAGTATTGTATCCATGTAGCACAACCAACAAAATGCCTGAATGACTTAAAGAAAAGAAAAAGTACCAATATTTAATAAATAAAGTTAATCTAATTTTATTGATAAGTACATATTAATTTTTATTGAAAATTAAAGCATTCCTAAACCTTTACAAACTACAAAAGAACCAGAATACATATGTTATAAGTAGAATCTGTGAGGCCTGCAACTCAAAGACAAGCAGTATCTTTATCAATCTGAATAATAACTGAAGACCCATGAAAAAGCTGTGGTTTGCTGTTCTCTTGGGAACTTTCTTTTCTGTTCTGCTTTTCTTTGGGGTATCTCATTGTCTTGTATTCTCTGCTCAGCTGACAGTGAATGGTCATTCATTCTCTCCTCACAACTAGGGTTTCCCCTCCCCCTAATTTATTATATTCTCTCTCTCTGTCTCTCTCATTGTTCTCTAAGAAAAAACAATCACGAAATCCAATGAAAAAGACTGATAGCCAGGTTCCTCAAATAATAGAGAAAAATGTGTAGGAGAAACATACTGAGCTTAGCCATTTACATTTCAATAAAAATGGAGAAGTTAATGGCTCTGGGCTGATTGAGGGATTTATCATGTAGAAATGCATTGCAACAATAATTTAAATTAGATAAATAACAAAGTTAGCAGATATATTTATTTTCTTTGCAAGTCAAATTCTCACTTTTTAATTCCTTATATGAAAACAAAAAATAATAAATGTTTTACACAATTTTTTGTCTTTCTTATAATAATTTCATTAATACAAGTGTATATAAAATAAATTAGTTCTGCACATTATAGTTAAGAAAGTTAACATAGCTACCCAATTGTATAGTGATCACCTAAACCAAAATTTTTAAAAAGTATATTTTTGCAGCTAATCCGACCTAATCTTGCTCGGGCTGACTATTAATCATACTTATATTCTACACATTAATTTTTCCTAATCCTTTGCCCCTGGTAACTATTGATCTTACTTGTATCACTATACATTAATTTTTCCTGGTCGAGATATTTATGTAAATGTAATTGTACAGTATGTCCTCTTTTGTGTCCTTTTTGTTCATTTTGTGTCTCCCATATGTTTGAGAGATTTATTGAAGTTATGTGTATATGTAATGATTTCTTTCTCATTGTTCTTATTGCTGAGCAGTGTTCCTGTGAAAGAACTTACCACCCATTGTTTATGCACTTACCTGTTGATGAAATTGGAATTGATTCTACTTTTAGCATAAATCATACTGAAGCAATGATACATCTTCAAGGACAAGACTTTTTTGTGGAAATGTGTTCGTAAATCTTTTAATCAGATAATTGGCAGTGAAGTACCTGGGATATATTGTAACGGCAAGGTTAATTTTATAGTAAACTTCCAAATTGGTTTCTAAAGTAGTTGTGCTATTTCACACCACTCTGACAGCAAAGTAGGACAGATGAAATCACTTCACATCATTCCCAATATTTTTTTAGTCATTTTAATATGTGTGACATGAGGATTGCAGTAGAGTTTAATTTCATTTTCTAGACATCTAATGATGTTCAACATATTTTCTTCTTGATGACTATTGATTTGCCTGATTTCATAAAGTGTGTGTTTAAATCATTTGCTCAATGTTTATTGGGTTATTTTTAATGACCTTTAGTAGTTTATTATATTTTGTAGACTCATATCCTCAGTCTACAGTAACATTTTTTTGTATTTTCTCATTTTCACTTAGCTAACTGGGCTTTATGTTTCTTTGTCATGTCTTTCAGAGGGAATTTTTTTCAGTTTTATGAAGTTTAATTCATCACTTTTTTCATCTGTTGAAGACTTTCTGTGCTAAGAATTGTCTGTTTATTTCAAGTTTTCAGAGATTTTCTCTTATGTTTTATCCTATAAATGTTTCAGATTTCACCTTTACTTTTGTGTCTTTACTCAGTTTAGAATTTTTGAGTATAGTATAAAACTGGGATCACATCCCTTTGTCAATTTGTTCATGATGTATGATCTTTTTAAGGATGAGTTGTATTCTGTTTGCAAGGATCTTGTTAATGATGTTTCCACCTACATTCATTAAGGAAATGGACCATAGTTTTCTTTCTTTACATCCTTTTTAGTTTGAGTAGCAAGGTAATGGCTACTTCCAGGAACCAGTTTAGCAGACATCCTCCCCTCCCATTGAATTTCATGGATGGATTTGACAATATTAGGGTTAGATTTTCCCTAAAGGACTGATAAAAAATCTGTGTGAAATTCATCAGATTCTGCCCCCTTTTTTGTCAGGGTTTTCATTGCTGCCTTTATTTCATTTCCTACTATTTGCCAGGATGTGTTACGGTTCATATCTCCACTTCCCTCCAATGCCACATGTGCTCATAAGTGAGGCTTCTGGGAAGTGATTGGATCATGCGGATGTGATACTCATCTGCGGATTAGTTCACTGATGACTTTATAGTTAAATGTGATGTTAGAAGGCAAAGCCTAAACTGGAGGAGGTGGGTCACTGGCAGCATGGATATGTTTTCCTCCCTCCTCCTTTGATCACACTCTGCTTCCTGCTTCCATTTTGTGAGGTCCTTCTCCTCTGCCAGGCCACCCTGCCTTGGAGCAAGCCAACCATGGATTAAAATATCTACAAACTATGAGGCAACACAACCCTTTCCTCCTTTAAATTGTGGGTGTCGGGTATTGTGACTCAGTGAAAAGAAAGTAACTAAGACAGGGTTTTTATATTATTTTGGTTCAATTTTGTTAAATCATTTGAGGCTACCATTATTGGCATCTTCAGGGTTATCCAAACTGTGGCAATATAAGTTGTTGAAATTTCTTAAAATCCACTGGATTATGATGTTATTTTGTGATTTTCCCTATTTCATTTCTAATTGAATCAATATGAGCTTTTCTTTTATTCTTTTGCTAAATTTGGTCAGATGTTTATCAATTGTTTATCTTTTTGAAGAATCAGGTATTTGATAAAATGACCCTTTGTATTCTTTAGTCTCAGATTCACTAACTTCTGCTAGAATATTTTTTATTTCTTTTCTTGTACTATGTTTAGATTTGAATTGTTCTTGTTCTTCTACAACTTTGAATTCATCATTTTGTTATTTATTTGTGATCACGCTATTCTTTAATGTGGGTGATCACAGTTATAAACCTCCCTCTTGTAACTGTTTTAATTTTGTCCCAAATGTTTTGGTATGCTGAGGTTCCATTGTCATTTGACTGTTTGAGCTTTGTAATTTCTTAGTTTTTTTTTCCTCTTCTTTCCCTTCTTCTCCTCCATCTTCCGCACGTTCTTCTTTTTTGAGTCATCTAGCAGTTATTGGACCCATCTTCCATGGGTCTTCTTATTGTTACACTAGTCATACCTGCCACCCATACTTTCAACTGAATTTTCATATCCTGGATTTCTAATTGATTTCTAATTCTTTACAGAAAGGGTCATTTGTATCCTGTATTGTATTAATTCAATCAACTTATTGTTTGCGTCTTTAAATTTTCTGGTCATTTAAATAACTGTATCTTTTTTTCTGTTTAATTAAATCCTCTTTAAATTCATTACACACCAAAGTAATTGGTCTATATATTTCTTATTTCATTTCTTCACATATTTTGATCTTTTATGTCTTTGTCTATAATTCTCTCTATCTCAGTGCCTGTGAGAACAGCTTTTGGGGAGTTAACAGATTTTAAAAACTTCTTGTGCCCCGTTTTCTCATGTATCTATTTTTTTGTTGCTGTTGTTGAGGGATAATCAGTTCCAGTAGAGAAAACTGTCACTTCTGTGAAGATCACTTTAATTAGGTTATGTATTCTTGGAATATGTCTGTTTTTTGGTTATGTTTTGGTGTTTAGACCCTTCTTTAACTCACTAAACATAATATTTGAAAATTATCTGTCCAAACTTTTTCCGAAGTTTTAATTCCAGCACTCAGAGAGGAAAAAATAACCATAGTAAGTTTGATGACACAAAAACATACCAGGTATTGACACACTTTAGAAACGGATTCAAAACAGTAAATAAGATCCAAAATGTACAATGGATACCATGAAAATGCAAGGGAAAGGAAAGCTAGAAAGGAAAGAACAACTGGGATGGGAGAAAGGAGAAAAGAAAGAAGGGAAAATATTATATGTATATATATAGATATAGACATAGATATAGATATATACTAATCTCTGGTAGTTCATCAAATAGCATAGTGTTTTCATTGTTTCATTGTTTGATCATTTTTTTCATGCCTAAATCTTGTAATCTGAACAACTACTTCGAACATAACAATATGCAATACGTTATCTAGTGTTAATTTCCCATTATTTTGTTTTGAAATTCTGTATCAACATTTTTATTCTTTTATGTTGTTGTTCTGTTTAAAAAACAACAACATCTATGCCACCATTAAAAATAGAAAATAGACGAGCGAAAATAAGAGCCAGAAACAAACTGGGTAATGACATACCAAAAGAAGCAATTAAAAGCTGTAATTATATTTCCCTTAAAAACAGAAGAAAGATCAAAAGTAATATTGTAGACACAAACAGAAACCAAATATTGGCATATAATAGAGATATACTAAAAGTGACAACTATAATCAATACCAATAAAAAATCTGTAATAACAACATAAAATAAATGGTTAAAAATTAATAGATCTTAATAGTAATAATAATAAAACAAAGAGGTAGGGGAAGAATAATCAAAGAAATAAAATTTGAAACAGGAAAAGAAGGAAATGAGAAAAGTAAGATTAAAAAGTAATTAAATGACAAAAGAATGTAAATAGAATTAGCTAGAAGTAATAAAGAAAAAGGAATCAAAAAAGAATAGAACAAATTCAGAAGAAAGGGAACAAAAACAGAAATATGTTACAAAAATTTCTTCCACATATTTGTGCGAGTAATTTCTCTCTAGGGCATATTGTACTGGAATGTCCCTGACGTCAGGAGATACACTGAGTCACAATGAGGGTCTTATTATGTTTTCACGCTAACTTTTTGCTATGTAATTTCTGAGTCCTGCCATACCTCTGAGGTTTGTCAGGATTAATCAGAGGTATGTTCTCAGCTTCAGTAGTCACCCCATCCACTCCTAGTATTTGTGCCCTTCTGGGTACATTCAGCTACTACTCTCCCTGACAAGGTTTGCATCCTGTGGACTGTGAGGTACCTTCTTGCTTCAGAGGGCCCTCTCTCCACAGACCCCAGAATGTGGCAAATGTTCAAGACCAGTCATCTGCTTAATCACATTGACAGATGTGAAAAGCAAATAAACAGTTAAATTCTGTCACAGAGGAAGGCAGTAAAAGTGACTAAGTAGTCCACTGGACATAATGCCAGCTCTTTAAGACCCAACTCTTTCAGAAATGCACCCATGACTGGCTTGATCTCACAGAGGAGAAATGTCGCCCTTTCCTCCGCAGCCTGGGCTGGCCACTGCTTAAAATTCTTAGGCGGTTTGTAACTAGCCCTCTCCCTCTCCATGGCAGTCTTGTGTGGTAGCCTCACACTCAGTCATAGTGTTAGGGTGACCCCAAAACTCCTGAAGTATGGTTGCTCTGTGACTTATGATGCCAGAAGTAGTTCAGTGATAACCATTAAACCCTTTATTAAAGTGACTCCTGATCATGTCACTATTAAATATATCAGGCACCATAGTGTATTTCTTCTCCAATGTTAGCCTGCCATGTGAAAAGAGTCATTTTTCAAGTAAAACCCCACTTTTAATTGCAGCTTACAGTAAACATAATCTTTTTTAGGGCAGCACTGCTAGTCCATTGTTTATCACTAGGGCCAATGGCCCTTTAAATTGATGTTGAAATGAAATTTATTGGAATGATCAGATTTTTTTTAATTTTCTGTTTTTAAAAATGCTAAAGTACACTGACTAATACTTAAATATCCAACTAACAGTTTGTTTCTCAAGTAAAACTTATTTGATTATGGCAAAATCATTGGTATATATCACTGGGTTTTAGTTAATGAAATTTTTTTGAGGATTTTGTAACAGTTCTTTAGATATATTAATTTATATTTTGTTTTTATGTGTCTGGCAGACTATAAGTTCAGCCTTATTAGGGCATCATGATGAGCATATTCTTCCTCTGTTTGACTAAGAATTACATAAAATTTCTCTTAAATCCTCTTTTAATATTTATCAATGAAAACTTCTTCTATGATAATGGTTTTATTCATGAGGAGTATTTTTTGTCTTGTTTCCTTTAAATACAACAGTTGATTCTATAACTAATACATGAATATTCATTTTTAAAATGTATTTTTAAATCAGTGGAAGACTAGGTGCTTAACCAGCCACAATACACCCTCCCCCAACACACCTGAGGATATCCAAAAACGATACAGAGTCAAAAAGTTTCAGTTAGCCATGCCCACACAAGCACAATTTAAACAGAGTAGAATACTACTGCAAAGGGAAGGAGTGGCAGACTCCCAGGTCTATCCAGACCCTCCACCCCCTTCACTTACTGGTAGGCAAGAGAACAAATTCTTGGAGGGCAGATACCTGAAGAAAGAGTAGACATATGCAAAAACTCTCAGTCTGTCATAAATACTACTGGCTGAATTCTGATTCAGTATATAAGTAGGACTGAAAGTATTCTTTACTCTTCTGTTTTTGTAGGTGTGTGGTTTTTGTTATCTTTTATCCTCTGTCTTTTACCTTTTTATTTTCTTCTTTCATTTCATACATCTGTATACATGTGTATGAAAAGGAAAATAAGTATAAATTAGTGCTTTGGTTTAAATAGGGCCTCTCATGGACATGTTGGTTAACCCTAGCCAAAATTTCTGTGTGAGATTGAAGTGCAAGCTTTCTATCAGCATATTAATTAACTCTGACCTTTCATGACTTTTCTCATTCTCCTATTATATTTCCATCTCTTCATTTTTCCCACATCTGCAAATAACCACTCAAATCTCCCTCCATCTGTCCTCTACTCTAAATAGAAAAATATTAACAAAGTCCTAGCACTTGTCTTTTGTTTTTCAATTTTTTATTAGTACATGTATGCAGTACATAATGATTATATTTATTGTGTGGAGTTGGTATATTTACATAGCACATCTTAACTCTTTTTTATTTTTCTGTCCCCTATCCTTCCCATCCCACCCTACTCATGCTAACCCTTGGTCATATTCTGTCTCAGCTACTTTTCTCTCATTGAGACAGAATACCTGATGCCCAAAATTAGGAAAGAGAAGGTTTATCTCTTATAGTTCTTGGGGGTTTCAGTCCATACTCAGCTGGTTGCAAAGCAGGGTGGTGTGTCTGAGGGCCAGCCATTCATGGTGGCAGCAAACAGCAAACTGAAAGCAGAAGAGAGAGAAGACATGCCTTCTTCCAGCCCTTACACTGTATGTCAGTTCCACCCCTGGTTGGGTACAGCACCAATCAGTGGACTAGGTATACCACCAATCCCAGTGCCGGACAACAAACCAAATATGAACACTAGACCTCAGTTCTGTCCATGATTACATGAGGCTTGGGGTGGGGCCACAGGAACAAAACACATAACATCTCCCAAATTGCAAAAACTCTGTTTCTATTTTTTTAATTCTTTTTTCTCTTTCCCTCTACTCCCTCCTGTTTCTTTTATCTCTTCTTCCCTCATTCATTTGAAAAAGATCTCCCTAGTTCCTATTTATCTATTTTTCAAATTTTTCCCTTTATTTAAATGTAAGAGAAACAATGTGATATTTAATTTTGTGTTCCTTACTAATTCCACTTAACATTATTGTCTGAAGCTGTCCATTTACCTAAGAATTCTTGAATTTATCTTTCTTCATGGCAGGGTCATATACTGTCAATATCTTTAATGTTCTTTCCTTCTTTCTGAACTATTCTCTTTCTCCCTCACACCTTTCTTTCCCTCATTCTGTACATGCCAGAAAATTTGTAATTTTTACCAATTCTTTGTCTTTCTGTGACACTGTGAAATTGTTACTATAAGTCCTGTTTCTGCAGAATCATATATATAAACAGTAGCTGTTCTCTCTTTGCACCAAAGTGATCGGGACGATTCTTTTAAATTGAGGAGGCTAAAAATGTGTCTAAACATCAAAGCATAAACAAATACAAGGACACATAAAAGTAATATTGCACTAACTAAAGATAGCACCACCGTAATGACAGGGTTTCTCTACCCTAACTGATCTTCAACTTACCACATAAAAGCAATAGAGATGTGAGAAAGCAAGGCTACAAGATGTTTCCAAAATCCTCAACTCACAAAAAATGATTACATGATCACTGAATTATAGAACATCACAGGCAAAGTAACTTAAAAACCAAAAGGTGAAAATGTTTGAAGATAGCAAGGAAGAAACATGCAAATTGTCAAGTTGTTTGGTGAACTTAAGGATAATTTACATAAATGATCTAAATGAATGTTCCGCAGATTTAAAGAAGGTAAAGACAATAGGCTTATTGAATTAACCTATACAATTCAGGATATGAATGACCATTTTGCTAAAGTTAGAAACTATGAAAAGAAATTAAGTAGAACTCCAGGATATGAAAAAATTAGTTGAAAGTATGAGTGAGTGCTAGGTATAACCAATGTGAGTATAGAGTTAGAATTTAAAGAAATCCTTTACCGGGCCAGGGATATAGCTCAGTGCCACAAGCACCTGCCTGGTAAGTGCAAAGTCCTGAGTTTGAGCTCCAGTACAACAACAACAACAACAAATCCTTTACCTTGTGGGTCTTGCAATTAATGATAGAGTAGAGACACAAAGATATAGAAGATGGATCCAATAGCTGCTGCTGAAAAAGAACCAATAACAAGTGTAAAATAAAAATTTAAAAATGCCTCAAAAGGTACAAAAATTTTCTTTATTGGGATCATAGCAGAAAAATTTCCTTATCTATGGCAAAAATTCAATTTTCAGAGAAAGGAGGCATGTAGAACTGCAAATAGCTATGACATGAAATGAACATCTACATACCGCATCACATTAAATTTCTAGAAATTTATCAGAAAAGGAGAATACAAAAAACTGTAAGCAGAAAAACAACCCATAAAGGTGACCCTACTAGATTAACAGATTTCTCAGCACAAACCTGAAAGACTAGTTTTTCAAGCTTTAAATAAAAACAAGTGTCAAGTCTGACTTCCATATCAGGCAAAATCATACTTAAAATTTGACAGAGAAGAAAAAAATTTCAGGACAAAGAATTACTAAAGTAATTCTTGAACATTACACAGCATCAAAGGAAATGCTTAAGGGAAATACTTAAGGGAGGCCATCAGGAGGAAGGAGACTTTTCCCCTAAAAAGGAATGTATATATCTACCTGGGAGATAGTTAAATAGGAGAAAAAAAAAATAAAGGAATTGCCACTAGAAAAATAATGCAATAACAGGATTCAATAAATACCTGAGAATAACAAACCTTGGTGTCAATAATTTTCACTACCCAATCAAATGACAAGTATGACTTGCTGGGGGGAAAATGCCACCTTATGCTGTCTGCAAGATAACCACATCATCAATAAAAAACCCCACATAGTTTGAAAGTGAAAGAAGGGACAATGCTACACCATGAAATACAAGTGTGAATGCAAGTCAGAGTGCTTATCCAATGTTTGCATAAAGTGGACTGCAAAGCAAGAATTATCAGAGGAAGCAAAAATGGTCACTGCATACTGGTAAAGGGAGCAATTTGAGAGAGAGAGATAACAATTGTAATTATGCACCAGTTGACAGTACACCCAATTTTATACAACAAACACTATGGAACCAAAAAGGTCAGATAAAAATCAGTATGACCATAAAAGGAGATTCTATTATACCATTCTTACAAATTGACAGGGTAGCAAGAAAAAAAAATTCAATAAAGAAATATCAGATTGCAACCTCACCACTGAGCAACTGGACTTTACAGATATCTACAATGTTTCATACAGTATCAAAAAAAAATACATTTTTTTTCTCAGCAGCACATGGAAATCTCTCCAAAAAAGACTATAGGCCATAATACAGGCGTAAAGAAATTAAAAAAAAAACTAAAATAATTTGTATACTATCAGGTCATAGTCAAATTAAACTAGAAATTAACAACAAAAAACAGCACAGAAACTATGCAGATAATGCACTCTTGAATACCAACAGATCACAGAAGAAATCAAGGAAAAAATTAACAAGTTTCTAGAATCAAATGCTCCTAAGGTGTGCACAAAATTTATGGGGTCCAATGGATGTATTTCCAAGAGGAAAGTTAATGACTGAATGCTCACCTTAGAAAAATGGAGCAATGCCTACCAGATAAACTAACAATGCACTTCAAGGTTTTAGTAAAATAAGAAGAATCCAATTCAAAAACTTATTTTTTTTCTAACTCAAAAGTTTTTAGAGGGAAACAATTTATTAATATCAAAGCAGAAATGAATGAAACCGATATGAAAAAAATTTTAAAAATCACTGCATCGCAATATTTGTTCTTTGAAAGAATAAAAAGATAGATAAACGCTTCACCAAACTTACCAAAATAAGGAAAGGAAGTCTATCAAAGCAATTAGAAATGAAAAAGAGAAAATCACAAAATACACTGCCCAAATCCATAGGATTAAAAGAAACCATTTCTAAAAGTTTATATCCCAATAAACTGAAGAATCTAGAAGAAATGGAAAATTCCTAGGCACATATGAATTACCAAAACTGAATGAAGTTCATGTAAACACCTGGAACAATTAATAGGCAATAAAATAGAAGCAGTATTAAACACTTTACCAGCCATAAAAACCCAGGACCTGATAGATTCACCACTGAATTTTGCCAGGGAAAAAGTGGCAGAATACAAAATGAAACAACAAATACTTCCATACACCAGTAACAAACCAACTGAGAAAAAATCAGAAAAGCAATCCTATTCACAGTAACTGAAAAAATTAATTACTTTAACCAAGGAAGAGAAAAATCTATATTATAAGAACTATAGTACTCTGAAAAAGAGAAATTTAAGAAGACATTAGAAAATAGCCTGTGTTCTGCAGTAGGAAGAGCTGGCCATGTTACTAAAAATCTATGTATTATTTTTAGTAACATGGCCAGTCAAACTGGCCATGTTACTAAAAATAATACATAGATTTAAGCAATTGCAATCAAAATACAATCCCTATTGCACAAGTCAACAAATGGGATCATATGAAATTAACAAGCTTCTGTAAAACAAAAAAAATTATAAAAGCAATTGCAATCAAAATACAATCCCTATTGCACAAGTCAACAAATGGGATCATATGAAATTAACAAGCTTCTGTAAAACAAAAAAAATTATAAAAGCAAAGAGACAATTTATAGAATGGGAAAAAATTTTTACCAGTTACTTTATGGACAGAGGAATAATATCTAGAAAATAGAAAGAATTAAAAAATTAGATAACAAAAAATAAAAAAAAAAACATTCAATATACAGGCAATTGAAAACATTAGACCATTCTCATAAGAATAAATACAAATGGCCAAAGTACTTGAAAGAATGTTCAGCATCTTTGGCCACTAGAGAAAACCAAATCAAAACAAAACTGAAACTAGGTGTGCTGGCAAACCAGTGTAATCCCACTCCAGAGGCTGAGGCTGGATGATTGCTGCAAGTTCAAAGCCAGTGGTGGGTGGGGGGCATAATGAGTTCAGGGCCAGCCTGAACTACACAGCAAGACTCTGTCAAAAAACAAAACAAAGCAAAATAAAAACTCACTGAGATTCTATGTTACTCCAGTAAGAATGGATATTCTCAAAGACTAAAAAATCAACAAATGCTGACGAAGTTTTTGAGAAATTGATACTTTTCTGTGTTGTTGGTAGGAATGTGAACTAGTACAGCCATATCAGTATGTGGATTCGTCAAAGAGCTAAAAATGAAAATCCTATTTCACCCAGCCATACTTCCACTGGGTATCTTCTCAAAAGAACTGTAGTCTTCCTGCTATAGTGATACATGCACATGCATATAAATGTTTATAGTAGCCCATTCACAGTAACTAAATGATGAAAGTGGCCTATATGTTTATCAGCTGTTAAATGGATGAATAATGTGAAGCATGTACACATTATGCAATCCTACTGAGCCATAAGGAAGGTTAAAACAATTTAAATTATAAAGGAGGCTTGTGTGTATAATGCTTAACTGGCTACTTCTCAAAATAAGATTTATACCTGAGATTGATGGAAGAAAAAAATGGTAAATTTGCATCCAGTGAGAGGTAGGTAACTGGGGTGAGTGTGTACACATTAAATGAATTAACTTCTTACTCAAATTTTTATTTAATGTGTTATGTTCATGTAAGGCCAAGTCTTATAAAAATTTAAAAGTCACGTACTTCCCATTATCTCTTTCCAGTATAAAAATGGAAGATAAAATGGCTTTAAAAATTAATGTCCAAACAGATTTTGAACATCATAGTTTAGTAATATGGAAACATTATTACTTTTCCTAAAACAAAATTGTCATAAATGTATAGAAATGTATAATCTAATATCAATATCCTTCAAGGCACTAAGGCAAATAAGCAACTGATATGTAATAGCAATTTCCTCACTCAGAAATTGGCAGTAAACCCATGTTTCTGTCCTTTCACATGAGTTCAATAATGAATCTCATCACACTTTATTCTCCAGAACTATGTAATAAAATATTCACTTTCTAGTGAACTAGGGTTAAATAGTTTGCTCAATATTCCATAACATGGTGTGTCAAAATTCCTAATTTTTGCCTTTTGAGATAGGGTCTCACTATGTAGATCAGGGTGATTTTGAATTGACTAAGCAGCACAGGCTGATCTTGTGGAGATCCTCCTGCCTCTGCCTCCTGAATGTTAGGATTACAGACATGTACACCATACTCAGTCTCTAATTTATTTTCTTTATCGGGCTGAATTTTATAAAGTTTCTTTTCTAAAAATGTATTTGACTACTTCCTGCCAAATATTTCATAATTGAATTAGTATGCATCTGTGTTTTTTTAAGGTAAACGTAGCATAGATTAAGCCCTTCAAAGCAATTAATCTTATATCTAAAAATGACATTTTGTCTCTTCCCAAACACTATTAGCCAAAACAAATCTTTCCTACTCCTGATCAATCACAAGTATCTTTCCACCCTGATGAAAAGCTCACTAACACATCTTTAAAGATACAAAGGAAGAGAATGCACTAATATTGATTGACTTTATATCCTATTAAGTTTATCAGCCTGTCCTCTTCAAAATCAAGATAGATCTGGAGGATAATGATGATCTACTGCAAACCTAATGGTCGTTCTCTTATAAAGCAAGTGATTATAGCATTAAATATAATGTTTTTATCTTCAACTGATATCAGTAGGAAAGTCCAGAAGCCATTCACATTAAAAAAGAATAAACAAAATAGTATATATTTATAGTCCAACCTGAGATTATACATACTTTGCAGCGTTCTGTCATAGTTTCAGACAAGGGTACTTGGATTTTTCACAAAAAGTATTATAGGTCAATTTTCTCAAAAATATGTCATTTGTACCAGGTGAACAATGAGTATACAGCTAGTTACTCCTACACATAATCAAAGGTGCACCAATTAATGCAGATTTTGATGTTCAGTGGTTCGAGGCCTCTGCAGAAGTTTTGCTCTAAAATCACAGGCAAATTGTTGCATCTAGTCCCTCATATAACTAAGAATACATAATACTTAGTAGTCTTCTCTGAGCTTTAGAATACAATTTTATACTTAAAGAATAGAATTTTATCTCATTTACTGAGTGATGTGAAGATTTTCAATCTTCATAGGGATCACACTAGAAAAAGTGCTATGTAACAAATCCATACTCCTGAGTCATAAACATGTTAGACACTATGTTATTAAAATTTTATATAATAGTTGTCCTATGGATTGATAGGTAGCCAATGCAATAAAACAAAAACATGTATTTTTAAGGTGCTAGAACGAACTCATGCTACTAGTTGCACAAAATTATACATTATTAAAATAAAAAGATATCCAGTGCTACTAGGTACTGGAAGAGATGGGGGCCCTTATATGTGATATAAATTAACTACAAGCCCAAGCTGTCTTTCTCACATTGCATTCTTTCAGATCCAACAAATCATAAGTTAGTATGAACAGTATATTATGAAAATAGAAATGGTACATCTGAGATCAGAGATGAACAGAGGCAGACCTTACAAGTCACACAAGATGACTAAGACTTAAATGTCACTTTCCACTTTAGCTATGATTATTAAATATATGAGACAGAAATATTGTCATCAGCTGATGAAAACGGAAAGATTTTAGAGATGAGCGACTCAATACATTGGAGTAAGCCGAAAAAAATGCATTCCAAACCTAGTTGGAGATATCAGTGAAAGATAACTAGAGGATATCCTCTCAATAGAAAGATCTGCATGTAAAACTTTTCGTCATTCATTTTGAGTGAAAAGAACTGCAATGAAATTTATCTGTTATGAACAAAAGTGAAGAATTTGGCTCTTTAGTCAACTGCAGAGAAAGAGTCTGGAAAGCTGGATAAAGGTTTGGGGTAGAGGTATGTGGGAGAACCTATTGCAGTGAGAATGAAATGCGTATTGCACATTATGCCCAACCAGAAGTATCCACCGTGGAGAAAGCAGTAAGCAACAGATTAGTGAAAATGTTTGCCAACTTGCATCACGCAGCTTCTGTTATTGGGCACCCTAGTGTTGTATAAAGAGTTCATGAAGGCACAATGGCACAAAAACCATACACAAGCCGGGCGTGGTGGCTCACGCCTTTAATCCCAGCACTCAGGAGGCTGAGGTAGGTGGAGCGTTGTGAGTTCGAGGCCGGCTTGGGCTACAACGCGAGCGCAAGGCCGGTCTGAGCTACATAGTGTGACCCTGCCTCAAAAAACCAGGGCCGGGAGTTTGGCTCAGTGCCTCAAGCGCCTGCCCTGGCAGGCGCGAGGTAGTGAGTTCAATCCCCGGTGCCGGAAAAAAAAAAAAGAAAAGAAAAAGAAAAAAAACATACACAATTCTAGTGCAACAGGCTCTCACTCACCACAGGTCCACCTAGGTATTGACCTTGCTGAATATTCTATCTGTAAGTCAGAGAATCACATGAAAACATCAATTAGAAAGATAAACTATTAGTGGAAAATTTGTTGCATTGTTTCCCTTCTACCTTACAAGTTGCAGCAATTTGTCTTGGTAAAAATTGACTTTTCCTTTTCTTTCCTTGAAGGCCACAGGCAGTACCATTCAGAGAGTTAGAGAGTTCAATACCAGCACACAAGATCAATACATTAAAATAGTGCTTTGTATCTAGCAACAAAGAATGCCTTGGGCACACAGCCCATAGGATCCATTGCTGTGATCACATACAACTCCGTCAGAATTCTTGAGTAAAACAGCAGAAACATAGAATTTCAAACCTGCAATTCAGTTGTAGTTTAGCGTTGTCACCCAGTTTGTGACACTAACCTCTAGCATGTTGAAATACCTTAAATTATGAATGTTAAATCGTTCCATTTCTTCAAGGAATAAAATACATAGACCCAGAAACCAAGACTAGAAATATGACTTTGTTCACTGTCATTCCAGTAGCCTTTTTGGGAATTTTTGTTGTCTGTCTGCACACTAGGCACTTCATGCTGGTTATATTAAACACTGAACTGCAGTTTCTGTGGTAGAAAGCCATGGTCTCATACCCCTATGCATTGGATATGATGTAGGCACAATAATAACCATTTGAAAGTACGTGTGCTCTAACCCTGAGGCCTACGAATAAGTTTCCTTAAATGCTAAAAAAGATTTTACAGAGGTGATTAAATTGAGTATCTTGAGGTAGGGTGAGTGTTCTGTGTTAAGGATGTGTACAATCTAACCATAAATGTCTTAAAGTAGAAGAGGAAGGTAGAAAAGAAAATCAGAGAAGTGGAAACTCAAAGAGTGAGGACTCTGCCCTAAATCACTGGCTTTGAAACTGTGGGAAGAAGACCACAAAGGAAGCAATGCAATACCTGTGAGAAGCTAGGAAAGACAAGGGAATGAATTCTTTTTTTAGCAGCTCCAGTGTAACTGTTGATTTTATTGCAATGAAATCCATTTGAGACTTCTGACCTGCCCAAGTGTAAGAAAATAAATTTTGCTGTTTTAGGCTGTCAAGTTTGTTGTAATTTGTTACAGCAATAGGAGAAAACTAACGTAATAACATACTCCACATATTTGCTTTTTAGTTTCTATTTTATCCTCATCTCTGTAACAAAAAATAACAAAACTTTCACATTTCTTTCCCTTTCCCTTTCACTTGTATAGGATATTAGCTTTCTGATTTAAGGAAGGCAGAAGATTACCGGCATCAGGAAAACCAGTTCTGAGATACCGAGAGCATATAAATTGGTTTATAATACAAGCATGCAATGTAATTATTTAATTTATCTTCCAATAAATATGATTGAGCAAAAGTTAAATGTTACCATTTCATTACTTACAGAGAAGATGAAGTATATGATAGAGTTTTTTTTTTCTTTTACAAATTCAGACTGAATGGGAAGAGAGAAGAGGGAAGGAAATGAACTCCTAAAGAGATAATTTTGAATCGTTCTCAGATATAATAACTGAAGTGCTCCTAAAGCTCCGTGGAGACTATACACAGCTCTTCTCAGGGACAGTCTTTTAAACAAATAGGTACAAACTGGCTCTTCCCTGTATTACATCCTTTTAAACTTATTGAAAAGCTGAGTAAAGCCTATTCATAGAGAGCCAGATTGCTTCACACAATACAAAGAAAAGAAACATCTTGTTTCAAGAGGTATTAAATCTATTCTCCTCAATAGAAAACTCAAGATTAAAAGAGGTGAAAAATGATGAGAGTGCCCCTTTTCATTCTAATCACACAAATAAATCAGTGTGATGGTGATGAATTCATTAATTTTGATTAAACATGGCACTATGGAGTCATTTGAATTAATTCAGTAATCACATTAAAAAACATGCTTTTGAGCTTGATATTGAGTAGTTCTTCTAATTTCTAATTTGGTTCAGTCTTAGGGAAATGTGTATGAAGAACATCAAGTGAGCTGATTTGACACAGAGAAAGGGCAATTACGGAACCGAACAAAAGATCCATAAGGAGATCATAGCTTGGCCTAGAGTAAAGACAACATCAATGTTAGTCTAGGCTTTAGGGAGACCAATCATTTTATGACAGCAATGCTAGCAAGTCCTCATCATGAAGGGATGCATTTTGAAATACCTCAGGCTAAGTGTGTAGGAATAAGAAGCTTTGGAATTTTAAGATGCTGGATATTCCTTCAGTGGTGATAAACCAACCAAACTATACAATATTTCTACAATTCTGATTAGGAACTGTTACAGTTTATACATTGTGTCAACTTGAGAAGCCTAGCAGCAGCTTAATTAAGTAAGGCAGCAGCTCTACATCCTGGGGTGTAGAGTACAAGCAGTTACCTGTTAGTTGTGTCAAATTGAGAAGGTCAGAAGTTTAGGTGAGAGACTCAGCAGGGAGCCAGAGGTCTTACTTTGTAAACATCCTTATCCTGTACAAAGGAAGACAAGGAGATTTGTGGATGCTACACTCACCCTGGAGGGAGTGTCCTGTGTACTATATAAGGGAGGAGAAGAGGCTTGCTCTTGTCCCCCTTTTACTCTGGCTGCTTTTGCTCGGCTGCTGCCTTGAAGTGTTGTTCCTGTGCCATGCCACCCTGCCTTGGGGCCAGCTGATTGTAGACTGACACCTCCAACAATTGTAAGCTAAATAAACCTTTCCTTCCCTAATTTTGGGTGTCAGGTGTTTTGTCTCAGCAGCAAGTAAAAGGTAACCAAGACAGGAACTCTGTTCTTTATTAGAAATCTGTTTCCTTTCAGGGGAATAAAACTCACCAGTGGGCAGAAATTTTCAAGAGCATACTGTTAGCAATTGTAAAAGAAGCAACTACTGATTCTCATAGAATTTCATTGAAGTAAATGAAAATTTCACTCCCAAATGACACAGTTTTCACAATCGACATGGAGGAATTCAGTTGGCTTATTACTACACATATACTAGACTTGGTTTCACAAGAGGCCTCATGAGAGTACCTTATAGAAAAGTCAGAAAAACAGGTATTTTTGCTCACCTTTCTTTGAGTTCCACCTGAACATGCTGGAAGAAAACAAAGAACATTTATTTTCAAAATGAATAAAGGTTTTCCAAAGAATATTTGTTTTTAAAAAGCACAAAGAGTTCAATCCCCGGTGCTGCCAAAAAAAAAATAATAATAATAATAAATAAATAAAAAAAAATAAAAAGCACAAAGAAGTTTCATGACTCTAGTATTTTATAAGAAAGCCATAGATATTTTAATGAAGTATGTCACTGAAAACTTTATTCATTAACACAGACATTTAATTGAATTAGTAATTCTGATTAAAGCTACTTGACTTTAAGTAGATTAAGAGGATGTTACTAATGCTGTCTCCACATCATTCAAAGTGATTTCCCTCACGGGAAACTTGCTTTCAAAATAAGAGAAAAGGCATAGAAGACTAGTAGTGAAAACAATAAAAACTTTTCATAATGTTCATTCTGGAAAACAGAATATTGACTAAATTGTCAAGTGAAAATTTCTACAAGCAATGTACTCTTGCAAAGAACAAAAAGAGAAACCTGTTAGTTTAAGATTTTAAAGTCAAATAGATCTTTAGAAAGAACACAAGCTCTAAATTTAACAGTCAAACTCTGCAAGACAGAATAATACAAAGCCATCCATTGAAGAGAAAAATTATTAATAGCAAATTGCCTGCCTTGTTTTCCTTCTGCCTTGCAGGTAGCAGTCATGCACAGTTGTTGAATTATACAAGAATTTTTCTGCATCAGTGTTAATGGCTCACAGGATTCTGCTATAAACTTTCAGTTTCTCAAGTTCTTCTCACTAATGCTGCCATTAGCCAGGCTGGCAAACGATTACGTACTCTGCCTTGTGATATTATCTGACACCTCCTGTACTTCTTGTACTATTCTTACTCCATTGGGCTCTGGATTGAAACTCTAGGTGTCTGTTATAAGCGTGTCAACCAACTGGAATTCAGGTATAATGAGTTTTCAAAGTGTTTGCCTACAGTTTGTCTCAACTGATTCTTCAAAGTATATGCTTGTGGTATATTCATCCTATGTTTCTTGAGTGGCATTGATATCTGTGCATAACACATGTTAATTCCTTTTCTTCCTCATTCTGTTACCTCCCATCCCCTCCATCTGTTGATGCACTCCCCGTTTGAGATAAAGTTTCCTCCCTACTTCCTATTCAAACTTTTATTTTGCTCTTCATTTATGTTGGGTTTCATATATAAGAGAAAACATGAAATATCAAAGCATGTGTATGATTTATTTCCCTTAATGTTATGGTTTTAAGGTACCTGCATTTTCCTACAACAGAGTCAAGTTTATTTTTTCTATGGCAGAATAATATTCCATGGTGGGGAAATATCACATTTTATTTATCCATGCATATGTTGAGGTAGATATGGACTTTTCAGTCAAAATGCAAAAATCATTCACATTCCTGTATGCTAATAATTAACCCACTGAGAAAAAAATTGAGAAAATATATTATTCAAAATAGAAAAATTTAATACTTTGGAATTAACCTAATTAAGGAAGTGAAGACATTTACAACAAAAACTATGGTACTCTGAAAAAAAGAAACTAAAGATGTCATCAGAAAATGGAAAAATATCCTCTGTTCTTAGACAGAATCAGTGTAATCAATATGGCCACACTTCTAAAACTTTAGTTACATTTAACACAACTTCAATCAAAATACCAACAGCATTCTTCACAAAAATGTAGAGCACAATCCTAAAATTCCTGTGGAACTAGAAGAGACTAAGGGCAGTAACAACAATTTTGAGTAACAAGAACAGAGCAGGTGGCATCACAATCCTAGACTTGATGTTATATTGCAAAGTTAAAGTGATAAAACACATGGTCCTGGTACAAAAACAGACATGAGGATCAATGAAACAGAATACAAGATGCAGAAACAACTCCAAACACATTGAACTATAATATACACTAGAGGAAAAATAACCTTTTTGTAGAAGAATTTGTTCCTTATTAATACTTTTACATCTATCTATCTATCTATCTATCTATCTATCTATCTATCTATCTAATTTCTCTGTTTACTTGGTCATTTAACCCAGCATTGTATTTCAGCAGAGTTGGTTTTTTTTTTTTTTTGCCACTGAGATTTCCTCTTGCTCAGCAATGAAGGGAGCTTGTTTCCTCCTTTGAGGAACATTTATTTCATGACCTATACCCATTTTGAAAATGAGTCTCCTCACTGAGAACCAATCGAATGTTTCCTTTGTAGCAGATAATTTCTCCTGAACAGTAATTGCTAGAATTTCTCACACTAGCAACATTTAATTCAAAATTATCTTTTACAGATTGAGAAAGTACTTTTATCATTGTGGGACAAAAACTGGAAAACGCTATTTTTACATGTGCATCTATATATTATTTTTCATTTTTCAAAAATCTGATTGTTATTACTTCCAAGGAGAATAAATATTGGCAGATATAATAACTGAATATTAATCAACCATAAGAAATTTTGTTATTCTGAAAATTCACATATTATATTTCTCTACCATAAATTTTCACTGGTTTTATTAAGTTATCATAGGTATTTTAGTTTCTTAATGTCAATATTCACATTAACAATGATCATGACCTTGTCAAAGAAGTAAATTATTGTAATAACTGTTAAAACAGTAAGGAAGACATTATTCAAGATAATTACAACAAGTATCAATGGGGGAAAAGATCATACTCAACTCTGAATATAAAAATAAGAGGAGGTATACAACAAAGGAACATTTTGGAGGACCAGGGGTTAGTATATAGAAAATTATTAAAGAAGATTTCAAAAGAAGGGGAATTGTTGCTAAACTGATCTTACAGAATGCTTGCTGAATGTTTGCCAGGGTAACTGAATATCACCTGAACAAAATTGTAGACATTAAGAGCAATATTATAAACCGTTTAAACAAAATTCTTGGTAATACTAGACTCTGGAGGATAGAAAGGGAAGACCAAAGCTGAAATCCACTTGGTGAAGGACAGTCAAACCTCAGATGTTTTAATTTTTTTCATTTTATCAGGCATTCTATATTGTGTTACTTCCCTTTGCCCATGATGTTTGAGAAACATTAAACTTGTCATTATTCATTGAACATCTTTAAATTTATTGGATATATATTCATTTGACAAGGAATATATATCAGGCATGCTTCACACTAAGACCATTTGTAATTGCATTTACAGTTCCTGGGCTTCTCTTTCTCCACGTATACTGATTTCTCCCTTGAGTCTATTAAATGTCATCTTCTAACTAACTAATCCTGACACTGAAAAAGCCTCACCACCACCTTTAATTTCCCCCCTTTTCAGCTTCACTTTTCTCTTTAACACTCATCAACTAAAATTATACGTAGGTAAAGTGGACATATATGTAAGATACACATGTTACGATTACATTTATTTTTCTCTCCCACTTGAGGGTTGAGACCTCATTAGCTGTATTCATTCATATAATCCTACAATTTAGAACTAACTGAAACAATATTTACTTGCTGACAAAATCAAACTTACTTAGCTCAGATGTCTTTCATCCCGGCAAATATAGAGATGTTTATGGTTTTATCCTTTTCTTTCATGGAAGTAGCCTAAGAAATGCATTCATAAACCTTTATAGATGAGGAAACTTCTACTCCCAAAGTTCACAAAATTTGACAGAAACAATATAAAATCTATGCAGGTGTATACAATATATTGACTTTCCTGGGCAGCATTGCACAAAGAGGAATTGGACCAATTGTAAAATATGTAACATAGCCAATGTATATAACTAATAAAACTATCCTTTTTTATATTTGTTAGTATAACATCAAAACACAAGGGTAACAGTGTATCAGTTGTAATTTGGACTTGCTTAGTGTCCAAACCATATCTAAGGTAGTTTTCTTCAGCTTGTACAACTCAGAAAAAAATATTCAGTGTGATTGTTAAATGTCTAAAAGGCATAGAGATTGTGACCACAGATTCAGGTATACTTCATCAAAATTTAAGTGACTAATATGATGATTTGTAATAGGTATGATTCACAAATCCCACCACTGTACCCAAAGAACGTAACAAAGGAAATAATATTCATAAAGAGTCTAGAAAATAAGAAGCAAACTAAAGTGTCAGTCTTTTGGAGTAAACATCTGCATTTTCTAAAAAGTTTTATTCTGATTTATCTCCTAGAAATAATACATAGAATACAAATGTTTTCATACAGATATAATACTCATCTTGAATGCTCTCTGAAGGCCAAAAAGAAATTGGTCATCATGAATCTGTTAACTTGCAAAGATTTCTAGGCAGCATGAAAGAGAAGAATATGTAGATAATCAGTTCATATATCAATTATTTACATATAAGTTGATCCTTTTCCAAAAGAAGATAAAAATGCCTGAATCTATATAATTATATATCCTAAAAATGATCTTACATCACTCATATTTTTTGTAAAAAGTTAATGGTTCACTTTCAAATTAATTAAAGGGGAAACAATATTTCAAAGATTTTTAAAAGGGGAAATAATATTTTAAATATCTTTGAAATTTGAGATATTAAGTAACTATATATATATATTTGTTTGTTTGTTTGTTTGTTTCGTTTTGTTTTTGTTTTGCGGCACCAGGGATTGAACTCACAACCTCGCGCCTACCAGGGCAGGTGTTTAAGGCACTGAGCCAAACTCCCGGCCCTGGTTTTTTGAGGCAGGGTCGCACTATGTAGCTCCGGCCGGCCTTGTGCTCGCGTTGTAGCCCAAGCCGGCCTCGAACTCACAACGCTCCGCCTACCTCAGCCTCCTGAGTGCTGGGATTAAAGGCGTGTGCCATCACGCCCGGCTAAGTAACTATATATTACAAAATTATGGTATTAAAGTACTTTGTTCATTTTAAAAGATTACGTTTTTCATTTTTTCATTTGTCAATGAAAACTATTCTACTCTTTCATAAATACTCTAACTATTTTAAAACTTTCTCCGGATTTTCTTTTCATTAATGACAATTATTTAAAACTAATACGGGCCCACTATTATTAGAAAAACTTTCAAAATATATAGAAACAACTCATGAACTTTTCGTTTTGCGTTATTCATATAAAATGGTGGTATTAGAGAATAAGTTCATAAAACTTCAGTTAAAGTGCACCAAGAGTGCTTGTATTTTTATATTACTTACAAAAGTATAGCCTACAAAGAGATAAACCAATGTATGAAATACTTCTGCCTGATAATATGAAGATATGGTCATGTATAAAACTGGTCTTTCAAAATATAAGTATATATTGACTGAGTTGAGAACCTTTGGATTTATTTATTGGTTAGCAGAATTTTAAACTGAAAATTAATTTTCCTATTTACTATTGACCTTTAATTGTAATTATAGGTGAACTTGTAGCCCATTTTAATATGTTTAAATATATTTATTTTTGAAGTGACTTCTTTTTCTTAACCCTGTCTTACTTAGAAAAATCACATACATCCCAAGAAAAATAATATACTTTCAAATATTTTTTTCTAATTTTCTTACATTTTTAACTTTAAAGTTGTGATTCAAAGATGGTGGATGTTAAAAAACTAAAGGAGTTAGTGGGAGCCAAAATACACAGTACGTATTGTGAAACTGAAAGGGGAGGAAATGTCTAAAAAGGGATTTGAATCCCCTATAGTTTTCATTGCTCTGTTTAGTTTGCTTTTATTCTGTTTTAGTTTGTCTAATTTTATTATATTTGATGTTATGGATAGTTTCAAAGATAACAAAATATATTATGACAGCCATTATTGATTCCCTATTATTTTGTTCTGACACCTTGTATTGCTTTCATTGTTTTGTTTTGAGTGATTTTATTCTATTTTGATTTGTTTTCTTGTATTATATCTGATGATATAGGCAACTACTTACAAGATAACAAGAGGCATTATGGTAACCACTGTTTTCTTACTATTGTTTAGAAGTCCTGCATTGCTTCCATTATTTTGCTTTTATTGGTTTTATTCTGTACTGTTTTGTTTGATTTTATTATACTTATGGTATGGGCAGTTATTTTGAAGATAACAAGAGGCATTGTGGTAGCTGTTACTGATTTTCCATTATCTTTTCTTGAAACCACATACCATATTCATTGTTTTGCTTTGATTGACTCTATTCTGTTTTATTTCATTTCGTTGCATTCTCTTCAAAATAAAAAAAAGAGAGTAAAAGAAAACAAAGATGGTGGATATTGTAATCCAAAGATGAAGTGTGTTGCACTTCATGCATGCTGTAGAACTATTACAGTAAAATTCTCTCCATCCATGCCTGAGTCACTGTATCATAATAACGTGAGTCATTGTCAAGAGTTTGTGATTGATTTATCATCTAGCTCTGGGGTTATGCGTGTGAGTGCCACTCTCACCCCAGGGTGGGTAACCTACATACAATATAAGGGACGGAAAGTGTCTTGTCTTGTGCACCTCCCTTTTTTCTGCTGCTGATTTTGCTGTCCTTCACACCCATGAACTGTTATCCTCTGCCATAAGCCATTCCACCTTGGAACCAGGTGATTATGGACTGAAACCACCTTGGAACCAGGTGATTATGGACTGAAATCTCCAAACTGTGAGCTAAATAAACTTTTCCCTCTTTAGTTTTGGGTGTTGGATATTTTGTCTCAGCAAAGAGAGTAAACTAACTAAACTAATATTAACTAACTAATATTTCCAGGGAAAATTTGTTCAACAATTATTCCTATCTAATGTCACCAATTTTAATTACCCTATATCAAATTAACCCAACTCATGGCTCTATTATGCAGTAACCATCTGGCAATTGTTTTCTGTCATTTGTTTTTCTTTTTCTTTTACTCCAAGTGACACTTCATCCTCATTCTCCAAGCAGTTTTAAATGCTGGCAAGGACATCATCTGCTTTCTACCATACTGTAGTTAGAGAGAGCTTCAGCATCTTCTTAACGTTACGTGGGATATTACACTAATCTGATATCTTGATAAAATTATTCATTTTGAACCCAAGGAAAAAATCAGAAAAGGATGGCATTCTACACTAATACATACTTGTGAAAAGGTGGGCAACAATTGTTATGAGAAATCTTGTGTCTCAGCAGTCTCTCTGGGTTCTAGAGTCCAGAACATTGCAGGATCCCCTTATATAGTGAATAGTTTTTGCCTTAATCATTAATAGTTTAATCCCAATAAAAGATACACAAAATATATTTGAGACTAAACAACTACTACATTTGATTGTGGTAGTCTAATCCATTTTTATGGGTTAATTTTAACTATGGAATTTTGGAGCAAGATGATACCCCCATTTTTAGAGTCCTGTGCTTTTTTGACTAATAATTTCTATTTTTTAGCTTGGCCTTGGTCGTCATTGAATAACTATGTCATCTAAACCATTAAGTAGATATAGTGGCATTTCCTTATTTTATCCTGTTGTGTTATTAACCTTCTTTCAATCTATAGCTATATATTAAGTAATAAGGAGTTACTTATGAACAGTTAATTAAGGAACAACAATAACAATAAAATATATAGGCTCGATTTATAACTAGTTTTGAGCTACATGCTGACATCAACCAGAAATGGATTATTGAGCTTCCTGTGCATTATGGTTCAAATCAGAGGTATCCCTAAAAGAATTACCAATAGTAAATAGATCTGAAGAGTCCTCTAGGCTGTATAATTTGTTGATGTGCTTGATTTTACTGTCTACGGAAATCCATTGTGACAATAGCAGAAAACGTGAAGGTTTGCCCATTACCTCTCACTAGTAAAGAGACATTGACTACTATTTCTTATATGCTGATCTCCCTCACTAATAGACAGAGATTTTATTTTAAGGAGAAGTTAAAATATAAGAGTGTATCTAATTCATGTTTCAAATCTGATGTTGTTAAATAATGGGCCTAATCAAGCAATAAATACCAAGCAATAAATAGGTTAGATGATTTGTTTGTGTACATATGACAACCTAACTAATTTTCAAAGTACTGTTACACAAAAAATAGTAGAAATTTATACAAGTATGATTCTGTAATATTTTCCTATTGATTAGGTAAATACTAGATGCTATAATTCAAGTTGTTTTCCTCAGAACTAAAATTATATAGTATTTAAAAACAGTACAGAACCCTCAATTTTAAGACCATATTAAGAAAAAAATAAGAGCCAATAATTTGGGATTGATATATGTAGTATGCTATAATTAAATATTATATTTTTACAAGTTACATTGGGCATGCATAGGAAAAATTTGTATTTATTATTCTTATTTTTTGAGTCAGTGACCTAAGGTCTGTGACATTAAATGCTAGCATACAGCAGTCTTTTCAAAATGAAAAAAAAATGAGTATATCAAAATTACTTTGGCAAGCTGCAAAACCAACTGATACTTCTTTTATAAATATTGAGAAATTCTCATTCCCACAGGTTTGGTTTCAAGGTATTATACTTTTGTTGAACATCAAATGAATTTTAGAAATGAAAAGAGAACCTTAGGCTTTTTGCTAATTGCTTTTTGCTAGTTAACACCAGCAATAACAACTTTAAAAGAATCTAATTTGAGCCTTGGAATAGGTACTTAAAACCATATTGATTTATTCAGATCAATCTGCTTTGAAAGGATTTCTGAGATATATCCACCATTAACCAATACATTCAGAAGTATGTTATGGGTATGAGTTGTGAGGTGAAATGAAGCAATATAATTAGAAGTGGTAACCTTGATCATCTCAAGAGTAGTATTTTTGGATGTGTCATTAGAATATAGAAAAAAAAGAAGACTTCAGCCTTGATGATTCTTGGAAAACATAATAAGTGCAGAACTGAATAAGCGTATCTATTTAAAAATAGACTGACGTAAGTTTTTTGAACAGTATCGATGGTAGTACTAGAGTTCTCAATTATCAATTTTGAGTTCATTTGGGAAATAGGCTACTGATCATTTCTAAAAATCTTGAAATCCAATAAAAGACTTCAGGGTAACAAAGCATAGAACATACCTAAAATTAAGGTGTTTGTACTTCTCAAAACTGAATAATTTCATTGATAATAGTGACAGATTGAAAGTACTCTCTTGACTGCTGCATATAATCAACTGTTGGAAACTCCAAACACTATTCGATATGTATGCCACTTCACTGCCATTTAGTGTTTCATCTCTGCCTGTGTGCAGTAAGAACATTCTTCTTTGGGAATTCAAATTTTTTGGTACCTCAAGGAGCCAGAGTGTAGTTAATAAGTTAACTACATGCTAGCTTTCACCTGATTAATTTAACCACATTTTTATAACCTTGTATTATTCATGTAAATGTTTCCTTAGGAAATCTTTTATTTTAAAGGCATAAAACCTGTTTTCTTCTTATCAATGTCTTTCATGCACCAAGTCTTAACTGTAATTCAAAACTTAGCCTAGAATTTTGTTACATTGAATGCGTAGTCCATTCACTAAGCACACATTATATACCTGACACCAGATTCTGAAGTTGGCTAAAATTAAATCATATGTCTTTATGCACTGCTTATAGTTCAGGAACTCAATTCTTTTCACATATTCTGAATGTTACCTTGCTTCTTTGACCACGTGATCATCTCACCATGATGGACTTTTTTATAATAAAGAGAATAAAAGCAAAACAGAACAAAGCAGATCAGAACAAAACAATGCAAACAACACAGGGTTTCAAAATAAGACAGCAGGAAATCAACAGTGGTTACCATAATGTCTCTTGTTTTCATTGAAATAGTTGTCCATATCTTCACACACTATGAATTCAGACAGAACAAAACAGTATAAAACTGATCAAAACAAAGGAATGAAAACATTACAGGCCTTCAAAGCCAGACAGTAGGAAAATGAACAATGATTACCATAATGTCTCTTGTTCTCTTCAAAATAGCTGTCCATACCTTCGCACATATTGAAATCAAATAATACCAAACAGACTAAAACCGATCAGAACAAAGAATAAAATCACTATTGGACTTCAAAACAAGAAGATAGGTAATCAGCAATGGCTTTCATAATGTCTCAATTTCTTCAAAGTAGCTGTTCATACCATGACACGTAATAAAATCAGCTCTTGCAAACTGTTTAGGAGGAGTTCTAGGTATGCATTACCCTATACATGTACATCTATCCTTTTTGTACTAGAGGATAAAACAAGACAAAACAAATTACAAGACCAACAAGAAACAAAAGAGACAAATAACAATAACAGACAGCCCAAAACAAAAATAATATGGGCTTGCAAAACAAGGTAGTAGGAACATAACTAAGGTTGTCATTTTCCATAGTTATCTTCAAAAGAGTTACTCAGACTACCAGATATAAACACGCAATATTGATCTAATCCTATGAATGTTAACTATTTTATTCCAAGAACTAATAGAATTAGTAATACAATCATCTTAGCTATCTTAAGTGTATATGTACAAACTGATATCTTTTTTCTTTTCCTTTCCTTCTTTTCTCCTTTTCCCTGAGTTATTTTTTCCACCCTTGAGCAGTTTCTTACCCTTTCACAACATTTATTGAATATTTTTTATCTTATTTACTCTTTTAGTTTCCTACAGTATGGATACAATATAGTATTTACACATGTGAGTTTGATTTATTTAGGTTATGAGTATGGTCTCAAATCACATCATTTACTGTAAAACCCTCAATGTGATCTTTCATTATAGCTGAGTAGAACTCCATTGTATAAAAATACCATATCTTTTTTACCTGTTCCCCAATTGATGGGCATTTGGGTTGTTTCCAAGATTTGGCTATTACAAATTGTGTTGCTATAAACATGGATGCACATATATCACTGTGGTATGATGTTTTCAGTTATTCTGGGAATATGCCCAAAAGTGGAATAGCTGGTTCAAATAGGACTTCCAACTTCAGCTCTTTGAGGAATGTCCAGACTGATTTTCACAGTAGTTATACCAGTCTACACTCCCGGCAACAGTGTGGAAGAGTTCATTTTTCCCCACAACCCCTCCAGTGTTTGTTATTGGTGGTTTTCTTGATTCCGGCCATTCTTTCTGGAGTGAGATGGAATCGAAGTGTTGTTTTAATTTGCATTTCACTAATGACTAATGATGCTGAATATTTTTTCATGTATTTATTTGTCATTTATATTTCTTCAGCTGAGAAGTGTGTATTCATCTCAGATGCCCATTTTTGGATTGGGATTTTGAATTGTGGGGGCCTGATTTTTAAAAATTCTTTATATGTTCTAGATAGAAGTCCTCTGTCTGAGGGACAGTTGACTAAGATTTTTCCAAATTCGTGGGTTTTCTTTTCACTCTGTTGGAGATTTCTTTTGACATGCAAAAACCTTCTAATAAGACGAGATCCCAGTTATTGACTCTGGGAAGGACTTCCCATGCAGTTCGATTTTTGTTCATGAATTCTCTGCCTACACCTACATCTTCCAGATTTCTACCTACTTTGTCTTCCAGCTGATTTAGTATTTATGTTTTAACATTTAGATCTTTGATCCATTTTGAATTTACTTTAGTGCATGGCGATAGGTAGGCATGGGTCTAGTCTTAGTTTTTGGCATATGGAAAGCCAGTTTTTCCAGCACCATTTATTAAAGAGGCTATCTTTCTTCCAGTGTACATGTTTGCTCCCTTTGTCAAATATAAGGTGGCTGAGTGTGTTTGTAGTTGTAGTTGTATCTTCGAATCTGTTCCATTGATCTTCAGGTCTGCTTTTATTCCAGTACCATGATGATTTTACCACAGTAGCTTTGCAATATAACTTGAAGTCAGGGATTGTGATGCCTCCTGCCTTACCTTTGTTGCCCAGAATTGCCTTTGCTATTGTAGGTCTCTTCTGGCTCCACATGAATTTTGGGAATAAATTCTCTAGATCTCTGAGGTATGCTAATAGTATTTTGATTGGTATTACAACAAATTTGTATATCAACTTTGGGAGAATGGCCATTTTCACAAAGTTTGTTCTTCCTATCCATGAGTAAGGAATGTATTTCCATTTTCTGAGATCTTTGATATCATTTTTCAGAGTACTGTAATTTTCACTGAATAGATCTTTTACTTCCTTTATTAGACTGATTCCTAAGTATTTCATTTTTTTAGATGCTATTGTGAAGGTTGTGGCTTCTCTTATTTCTCTCTCAGTGAGTTTGTTGTTTGTGTACAGGAATGTTATTGATTTTAGGGTGTTGACTTTGTGTCCAGGTACATTATTGAATTTGGTTATTACACCTATAAGCCTTTCAGTGGAGTTTTGGAGGTCTTCTATATAGAGTATCATGTCATCTGCAAATAATGATAACTTAAATTCTTCCTTTCCTACCTTTATTCTTTTTATTTCTCTCTCTTGTCTAATTGCTCTGGATAATATTTAAAGCACAACATGGAATAGGAGTGGTGATAATGGACATCCTTGTCGTTCCTGATTTTAGAGTGAAAGTTTTCGGGTTTTGACCATTTAATATGTTGCCAGCTGTTGGTTTGTCATAGATGGTAGAGACCATCTTATCAGATACAGGTAGAGACCATCTATTTTGATTTTCTGTAAGGTTCTTATCATGAATGACTGTTGGACTTTATCCGAAGTTTTTTCTGCATCTATTGAAATGATCATGTCATTCTTATCTTTGGCTCTATTGATATGGTGTATTACATTTATTGATTTGTTTATGTTGAACTATCCTTGCATTCCTGGGATGAATTCCATTTGGTCATGGTGTACAATCTTCTTGATGACTTGCTGCATTCTGTTTGCTAGTATTTTATTGAGTATTTTTGCATCTATGTTCTTTAGGGAGATTGGCCTGTAGTTCTCTTTTTTGGTTGGTCTTTCTCTGGTATTGGTATTAGGGTAATACTTGCTTCCAGGAATGAGTTAAAGAGAATTGTTTTCTTTTCAATTTCATTGAAAAGTTTGAGGAGTGTTAGAATTAAGCCTTCCTTGAATTTCTTGTAGAATTCAGCAGTGAATCAACCAGGACTTGGGCATTTCTTTGTTGGTAAGGTTTTAATTATACTTTCAATTTTATTAATTGAAATTAGATTATTCAGCAGTTTTATATCTTCTTGATCCAGTTTTGGTAATTCATATGTTTTTAGGAATCTGTGCATTTCTTCTATGTTATCAAATGTATCAGTGTAAAAGTTTTCAAAGTAAATATTGATGATCTTCTGTATTTCCTGTATTTCCAGTCAGTATTGATTTTGTCCTTTTCATTTCTTATTACATGAATTTGAGTTTTTTCTTTCCTTTTTTTTTAGTAAGGTTGGCTAGGGGCTTGTTATGGTTTATACACTGTGTCAACTTGAGAAATCTAGAAGCTTAATTAAGTAACTCAGCAGCTCTACATCCTGGGGTGTAGAGCACAAGCAGTTTCCTGTTCATTGTGTCAATTTTAGAAGGTCAGAAGTTTAACTGAGAGACCCAGCAGAGAGGCAGGGGTCTTACTTTGTAAACATCTTCATCCTGTGCAAAGGGAGGCAAGGATATTTGTGAAGCTACACCCACCCTGGAGGGAGGGGGTGGCCTGTGTACAATGCAAGGGAGGAAAAGAGCCTTGCTCTTGCCCCTTTTACTCTGGCTGCTTTTGCTCGACTGCTGCCTTGAAGTATTGTCCCAGTGTCATGCCACCCTACCTTGGAGTCAGCTGATTATGGACTGAAGCCTCCAAAAACTGAAAGCTAAATAAATCTTTTCTTTCCTAATTTTGGGTGTCAGGTGTTTTGTCTCAGGAACTAGTGAAAAGTAACTAAGACAGGGCTTATTAATTTTATTTATTATTTCAAAGAACCAACTCTTTGATTCATTAATTCTTTGTATTGTTTTCTAAGTCTCTATTGTGTTAATTTCTGCTCCGATCTTTATAATTTCTTCCTTTCTTTTGGCTTTGGGCTTGACTTGCTCTTCTTTTTCTAGATGTTTGAGCTGTAGCATCAGGTTGTTTATTTGCTTTCATTATGATTTCCTGATGTGGAAACTCACCACAATACATTTCCCTCTGAGCACTATTTTCTTTGCACCCCACAGTTTCTGGAAAGTTGTATTTTTATTTCAATTTACTTGTAGATATTGTTTAATTTCTTCTTTAATGTCCTCTGTGACCCATTGATTGTTCAGGAGTGTATTATTTAATTTCCATGTATTTATGGAGTTTTGCATTTTTTTGTCATTAATTTCTAGTTTCATGGCCCTATGATCAGATAATATGCATGGGATAATTTTGATTCTTTTGCAATTACTTAAGCATGTTTATTGGCTATTATGTGGTCTATTTTATAGAATGTCCCATGTGAAGCTGAGAAAAATGTATATTCTAATGTTGTTGGGTAGAACAGTGTACACATCTACTAAGTACATTTGTTCACAAGTTAGATTCAGTTATGTTATTTCTTTGCTGATTTTCAGTCTAGTTGATCTCTCTCTTTGTTTCAATGGGGTGTTAAGGTCTCACATTTTAATTGTGTTATTGCTCATTTGATTTTTCATTTGTATTAATATTTGGTTTATATAGCTGGGTGCTCCCATATTAGGTGCATATATATTTAACATTGTTATCTCTGTCTCTTGAAGTCCTCCCTTAACTAGTATGTAGTTCCCTTCTTCATCTCTTTTGATCATTCTTGGTTTCGAAGTTCACATTGTCTGCAAACAGACTAGCTACCCCTACTTTTTCAGGGGGTTCCTGCTGCATGAAGTATTGTTTTCCATCCTTCAACTCTCAGTCTGTGAATTTCCTTTTGGGTTAGATGGGTTTCTTGTGTACAATATATGGTTGGACATTGTTTCTTGATCCATTCTGCCAGTCTATTTCTTTTAATTGGTGTATTGAGGCCATTTACATTAATGATTGCAAGTGATACATACTGGCTTATTTTTGTATGTTATTTTTCTGTTGTTGTTTGTTTACCTCCCCCCTCTGTTAAGTTGTTTGCCTTGCCTATTGGTTTTTTTTTTCTGTTGGTGTTCTTGAAATCATAGTTATTTGTATGCCTATCTAAGATATCTTTCAGTATTATTTGCAGAGTTGGTTTGGTGGTCATGAAATTCTTCAGCTGTTCTCTGTCGTGGAAGTATCTTATTTCTACCTAAATTTTGAAGGACAGTTTTACAGTGTTCATCAGTCTGGATTGGAAGTCATTTTCCTTTAGCATTTGAAATGCTTCACTCCATTCTCTTCTTGATTTCATTGTTTGTATTGAGAAGTCTGCTGTCATTCTGATGGGCTTTCCTTTATAGTTGATCTATGTCCTCTGTAAAGCTTTTAGTATTTTATTCTTATGTTGAATTTCTGGGATGCTGATTACTATATGTCTGTTTATAGATTTATTTTAGTTATGGCTAATTGGATTTCTGTATGCTTCACTTACCTGCATGTCCATTTCCTTTCCCATGTTTGGGAAATTTTCAGTTATTACTTCTGTAAATAGTCTTTAATATCATTTGTGTTTTCACCTTCTTTTTTGTTTGCATCAATCAATCTTATGTTATTTATCTCTACATCATCTTGGAACTGTTGAATCATTTCTGACTCCTTGTTATTTTGAAAAGATCTTTCCTTTCCTGTTCACTCACTGCAATCTTGTCTTTGAAGTTTGAAAGTCTATGTTCATATTCACTGACGCAGGTTTTACAGCTTTTGATGGAATTTTTGATTTTCTGAATATCTCTTTGAATCTGTTTCATGCATTCTCTTTCTTTCTTTCTTTCTTTCTTTCTTTCTTTCTTACATTATTCATTCAAGGTTTCCATTTTTTTGTAGTGCTCCTCAGTTGTTTTTAACTATGTCTTCTTTAGATGTGTTCAGCATTTCTTTTATTAAGTTTATCATTTCTTCTTTTTCCTGGAAGATTATTTCTGATCTGAGTCCCTTTGGAGCTTCATGAAGTTGTTTCTTTACTTCAGTTGCTATCATTTCAGAAGTTTCAAGTGTATGCTTACATTTTCTTCTATGCCCACATCTTCTAGGCTTGTTTGGGTTGGGCTGGACGTTTGAGATTGCATTTTGCTCCTTCATTTTGTCGTTTTCCTGAATTCTCCTGAAGAATCTGAATGCAAGTTCTCAGTTGCTCTGGGTTGAGGATATCTGTCTTTACTGCAGGGCGTTTCCCCAGTTGACTGGGGGTCATTAGTCAGGCCTTACCAGGTCCCCAGTGGCACTTGAAGGCTCCTCAAATGTGGGGAGTATGCTGGGCAGGCCTTCAGCAACCTCATGTGGTACTGCAAAGCTCCTCGGCTGCTTGAGGTTGCTGGGTGGGACTCTACCAGGTTCTGAGTGGTGTACTAAGGATGAACAGCTAGATGAAGTATGCTATGCAGGCCTTCAGCTCATGCCACATGCCCCACCAAAGCTTCCCAGCTGCTTGGGGTTGCTGGGTATGGCCCTACCTGGTTCTGAGTGAAGTGGCGAGGTTAGACGGCTACATGCAGTTGGCTGTGCAGGCCTTCGACTCATGCCATTGAGCACAGGCTGTTTCCCTACCTATAATGCACTTTTTTAACAAATGGATACTCAAAATATTCAATAGGCGTGGTCAACCATTAATCAACCGGAACAAAGGATGGTCAGAATCCTGTTGCAATATTTAGGGGTCCACAGCCAATGTTAGGCATTCAGACTTTTGTTACTTGTTCCTTGTCTGGTAGTAGAGTTCCCAGGGACAGTCAGGTCATGAAGAGGAGAAGATTGGGTATGGGGGAGGAGACCCTTGTTTTGCTAAGTGATAAGGAATTATTCCAATAGTTTGACTACTAGTGGTATTCTAGCAGCTAATAGGTAAACAATGTCAGTCTTGCACTGCCTGACTGAGTAAACTTCTCTTTAATTAATAATTTGGTTCTATATCTAAGTTTTGAAACTCAGTCTTTTTCATCTGTAGGGAATTACTGTTTAGTGTAGAAATTGTTAGCAGTATCTTTATTTCAGTGTGTCAGAGGACAACTCCATATTTAAAACTACCAAGATACTTGAGCATGTAAAGTTATTATATATATATATATATATATATATATATATATATATAATATGTACTGTAATGCATTAATTAGCACCTTATACAAGGAATATAGTTGAGTTTGAGAATAAAAGTTTTAGGCAATTGAGAGTGCATTTAGCTCAAAGTAATTGGGTAAATTTATAAGAGTTGAGAAGACCTTGAAGAATGACAGAAATTTAAAAAGATATAGTGAATTTTTTCTTTGAGAAACCAAATGGTGGTAAAGACATGTATGAATTAGCTGACAATGAGTAGAAAATTCTGCCTGAAATAAAAATGTCATTTCATAGAACATCAACTAATTGGAAATTACAATTAAGATCAAATTATGTATAGGTTTCAATAGCAAATTAAGAAATAATCATTTCTAATTTTAATTCCAAACACTAATTTAAAATGCATCCAGAAAATTGTGAGTTAATTTGTAAACAACTGTTTAAAATAATTAAGTTGGATATATTATGTAGAATTGTTAGCGACTAGCAGGCACTCGTTAAAATAATCCTGCCTTGTTAATGCTAAGGCATAGATCAGGCAAAAAAAAATGTTATCAATGCAGTGTCAGTCAGAGAGTATGAAATTTCATAGGTGATTTCTAAATGTTGTAAGAGTATTTAAGACAGAGCACATAGGATAGTTCATCATCCTCTTGGATCATGTAGATTTCAATAACTTATTCTGTAGAAATAATAGCATTGACAAATAGAATCATAAAATTAGTTTTCTATTCTTAAGACTATTATGACATACATATTTTCTTATCATAAATATTCACTACTGGAAAAAATCATTTTTATGAAAATGGTAAAATGAAAATAATATGTTGAATATTTTATGCTCTACACACTGTTCATAAGGTTTTATTATATAGGGAAGCAAATTCACTTGTACCTTCCTATGAGGGAGATAATAAGTTCTTGCACTGTAAGGGAAATTAAAGCACAGTGCATTTTAATTGTCTACTGTTATATAAGTTGCCACAGATAAGCAGCATGTAACTAAAATATTGTTGGCCCAAATTATACACAAGATGAAAATGCAAAATGCCTTGAAATTTTATATAGCTTATTTTAAACTTAGCAATGAAATTATTAAAAGTACACAAATTATTATGGTAGGAAGGTAAAGGGTTTGGTTCAGTTATTTCTTTCCTCTCACATTCTCAATATCCCACAGGTGGAAATTAGCTCAAGCCAGACTATGTTTTGCCTGTCATATTCTTGTTTGTTGTTGATAGCCATAGCATTCTTGAACAATTAATGCTAACACCAGATGGGGGAAAAATACAGTAAAACAAAATAAAATAAAATTCCCAGCATTTGTGGTCCTCAAAATTTTGCAACAAATTTTTCAGATTTTTCAAACTAAATCTGAGGAGTAAATGAGAGTATTGTCATGATTCCTAGGATTTTTTTCAACATCAAGCACTGTAGTATTTGAGTGCAGTTACAGTGCATCTCATGTGTGGTTAGAATAGCAATATTAAATACTACATCATTGCTGGGAGTTTGACTCAGTGACTTAAGCACCTGTCTGACAGGCACAAGGTTGTGAGTTCAATTCCTGGTGCCGCCAAACAAACAAACAAACAAACAAACAAACAACTATATCATTGAACCTATTATTTGCACACTATATAATACACGCTACTGAGTGCCAGGTCCACTGCAGTATTCAAAAACTCTTGAGAGGAGGACCATGAGGAAATGAAAGCAAGAGTGAAAATGCAGAAAGTGGAAGTCAGGTGGAGCTCTCTCGCTTAGTGGAGAAAAAAGGTGGCCCAACAACAGCAGCGTGTTTATTTATACTCTTGGCAGGTTGATGTCAGCTCACCCTGGGTGCTCTGTGTTCTTGGTGCTGGTCTCACTCAAGCCCCACACATGTGATTGAACTTCAGCTTCAGCTGCTTCCCACAATTAAGCATTATAATATTAAAATAATATTAGACATTCTAGCATTAAAAGAAAATATACATTGCATTTTGTGTATTGAATTGATCATACATTTTCTTCTTAAAATTCTTATATCAGACTTCTTTTTTATAAAAGACAAAAACATATGCAAATTGTTACTTCAGAATAATATCAAAAATAGTCCCAAATTTGTTTCACTGCTTTCTTTCTCATTCCTAAATTATACTTACTCTTTAAAGTTACAGAAAGAACACAGTCAGATCTTGCACTTATGGTAACATATTAACATTTTTTGTCAAAATAAAATTAGAAATCCTCTACATTCTAATACAATTCTGAATGCATTAGGATCCTTAAACTAAAGCTTAAACACCCACTTTAATGGTTCACTTCTTCATATTTTTATATATTTGAGGCATTTCTTTGTGAAAAATAAATGAACCATAATATGTAGGTTATGAAAGTTTAGAAACATTGCTTAACAGTCTCCATTTATTTTTCTTGATTATACATATAGTTAATGAAATGCTATTTGAACTAATTACCTTTAAAACACTTAAAAATAAATAATCATATGTTAAATGATATATGACTGCTTCTACTAGCATCCTTTTTCTGATATCACCCTACTCCAAAACATATGACAGAGAGAACTGTGAATGAGAACAATAATTTTAATGTGGCTTTAGTTATAGTATTACTAAAAGTGACATTAATAGTAACGATCGTACAATTCAAATCTAATTTATTGTGACAAATTGCTAATCTATCAAACACTTGAGAAGAAATAAATGCAGCCAATAAAATAGAACACAATGGATTGTTTAATAATAGTTTCCAGAAAGGGAATGACAATACTGTCTTGATAGTACAAATAAGAGATAAAAAGTGATGAGACTATAGGAATATTTTTAGTAAATTGAATTTTCAATAGGTAAGAGCTAATTTGATACTGAATGAGTTATTTGTTGAACAAATCTGTAACAAAAAGTGTTTTGGCTCAGCTTAATCCCTTGTGATGTCATGTGCATATGTGGAACAGAACAGTCACTATAACCCTTATACAAATTTTTATTTAAGTAGGATAACAAATGTAGCATTTCATTAAAATATTAAAAATATTCATTGATAGTGTGCCAGTCAGCATGTTTTCTTTGTTTTTGTTACTGAAGATTGAACCCAAGACCTTCATACTGAGCTACAACCCCAGCTCTTTAAAAAAAATTTTTTGAGACAAATTCTTGTGAAGTCACTATATTGCTTAGACTTGACTCATATTTGGGATCCTCCTGCTTCAGCTTCCCAGAGTGCTGGGATTGCAGGAGTGTGTCATCACATGAGGTTACCAATCAGCATTCTTTTTTTGCCTTGCAATCACAAATCCCATTGGTATTTATTGTCAAAAACTTTATTTCTTGCTCTTATGCTGTAGAAATAATAGAACCAGTAACAGAATCTGAAAAATCACATTTCCTATTTGTAAACACTATGACACACCACTGCTATTGTTTAATGTGATTATTTCTCTCTAGCAATAGTAGTTTAGATATTCTTTATTTCTTATGCCTGCCTAAAACACCTTCACTTGACACCCACAGTCTTTACTCTTCCTGCATTTCAGACTGCCTCTGACTCCTATGTTTCCTTCCAGTCCTAATGCAGGGACAGTGAGAAGGGAGATAGGCAGAAAATATAGGGACATAAAGTGACTGACCTGGCATGGTTGACATGGCATACGATTATAGAAACGACCATCTGCTTATTAGAAATTGCATCTTGTGAAACCTTTGCAGGTGTGGGAAAGTTATTTTGGGGGATCCACTTGTATTCACTAGGAAGTTCTCAAAAAGTGCATAGGGCAGCAGTGGATCCTCCTAGCAACAAAGGCTAAGGCCCTGACTGGCTCAGCACTCCTGGAAGAATGCGCACAGCAAAATCCCATGCTGAGAAGCTCATCTCCCCTGTCAATAAGCTTTTAGTTCCACTGCCCTGCCTTCACAATTTTACAAGTAAACCTCTGGTTCGCTCTCCTTTCGTTTTCTGAGTTCCTCTTTCTGTGCCCCAGGTAGTCTAGCTTCTTCAATTTTCAACTAAGGAATCTTCTACTTTGAGTCAGCCCCACCCCTTCATACGGGTGTAGGACAAGAACCCAAAAAAGGGGTCGGGTCAGGGGACCCCCTCCGGGATGTTACACAACTAGCATTTAAAAGTCGTGACAATCAAAGTTTGATTTCAGGCTGTGTTTCTTTCTGAAACCCTTCATCAAATTAAAAAAATCTCATCCATGATCATGCTTCAGTTAGTATCTACATAATAATGACTTCCAGCTACATACCTTCCATCTGAGCAACACATATATCTAGAAGGTTTAATTCTATAAATTTAGTATTTGTTTTTTGTAGTTCCTGCTGCTTATTTTTCTTGCTTCTCCTCTTCCATCTTTGTTTTCTGCTTCATTTTGAATTATTTTTAATGTTTATGTTATCTTTATTGACTGATTAGCTAAACATATTTATTTCACAATTAGTGGTTGCTTTAGGGTTTATAAACTGATCCTTTAGTGAATCATAATCTAACTTTATATAATGATACACATATGGTATGACAATTTCACAATATTATAGTTGCATATTCTCCTTCAAATCCTGATGAAATTATTTTCAACTATTTCCTTTTAATATGTTACACATTTTAATGTATTACTTGAAATTTTACTTTAACCAGTAATTACCTTTTACTGAAGTTTAATAATAAAAATTGTTTCATATTCTTCCCCCATTTAATTGTTCTGTAATTCTTCATTTTTATGTATTCAGAATTTTTAATTTCAACATTTTCTCAAGAGATTTCTTTAATATTTCTCACATTGCAGATTTGATGGTTGTAATGTGTCTCATTTTACTTTCTCCAGATATCATGGTTTTGCTTTTAGAAATATATTTTAATGAATATTAAATTTAAATGGATAATTTTGTTTCATTACTGTAAAAGGGACTTTTTGGATTACGGTTGCAACGAGACATGTATTCATATTACTTTATCCTCTTTTGCACATTTTTTTTCTTTTTGCCTTGCTTTCAAGATTTTTTTTCTCCACAAATGTTGTTTGATGACTGTTATATACCTTTATATGATCCTCTTTATTTTTATGTTTGATGTTTCCACAGCTTCTTAATCTGGTAATTAAATTTTTCTCACTTGTTTTCTACTACTATGGATGTTATGTCATTTTGTACTACCTACACATCATTGGTAATCTTTCCTTCTCTTTTAATCCTTTTTCTTTTTTTCTTTATTTTGGATAGTTGTGAATTCTCTATCTTTAATGCCAATAGTCATTTCTTATACTGGCCATAATCTGCTGTTAATGTCATGTATTATTTATGTCAAATATTACATTTTACATTTTAAGAGTATCTGTTTGATTTTGGTTTTATTTTTAACATTTACATTACAAGTATTAATGTTTCCGCTTTTCTTTATATTCTTGTGTATATGTTTGTAAAGATTGCTTTTGTTACTTAAAAATTTCTACTACTTGATTTTTCCTTCTGATTATGGGTAATGTTTACATGTTGCTATGAAAACTTGAGAATCATTTTAATAGATGTTGGACATTGTTGAGCCTATAATCATCAGTACTAGAATTTTAATAATCTTTTAAATAGTATTAGACTTTTTGTGACATGACATTCATTCACTTATTTTTAATTAACATGATTCTCCTAAGTTTTGTTTTTAGGTTTTTTATAGACATAAAATCTCTCTATCCAAATAGATATTACTAAGCACTTCTGCTTTCTAACTTGGATTTTAAATGAAACTATTTCAGCCAAGATGCTTTTTAAATATGTGTAGTGCAAATTTAGGGAAAGTATAAGCACAGGAAAAAGAATCTAATACTCATTGTTTTCAGAGTAGTTATACTGAAAATGTGCTTTGCTGCAAATACAATACATGAGAATAAAAACATATGAGAGAATAGTTTGTCCAAATACCATAAAAGTGAAAAACTCTAGCAGATGTTATAAGGTTCAAAATCAAGAATTATTCAGGGAATTCACATATGTCTTCTAAATCTAATTGCTAATGAGCAGAGCTCTTAACACAAAGACTCACATATAATTTCAGTGATAATTTCAGGTATCCTATAGTTCTAAAAGATATTTCATTTATGGAAAAATAAGATGTAATAATATTGCAGAACATATTCTCATGTGCAAACACAAGTACATCCGCAAATCTCATAAAAAATTATTTTCTTGCTATATGATTTGAAGTTCAAAGAAGTATCCTACCCAGTTTTGAAAACTTAGGAATTTGGTGACAAATCAATGTTTGGAACTCAATTCTGTGTCATTTTAAATTTTTGAAGTGGACAGTATATATTAATAAGATTCTAACCTCAAGGATTATTCAATGACAATATTCATTTACTTTTTATATTTCAATCACATATTTTATATAATATTAATGGTAACTTTCTTTTTTTAATCTTACTTGTTTATCTGTTGGTACCAGGGATTGATCTCACAACCTCATGCCCTGGGCTGGCTGGGGATTTAGCTCAGTAGCATAAGTGCCTGCCTGGCAAGTGTGAGGTTGTGAGTTCAATCTCCAGTACCAAAAAAAAAATTAAAAAAAAAAAAAAAAAAAAAAAAAAAAAAAAAAAAAAAAAACCTGGGGCCAAGACTCATGAGTTTCCCTATAAATAATATACCATATGTATCTACTTTTCTCCTTACTGAGACAAAATATCTGACACTCAAAATTAAAGGAGGAAAGGTTTATTTGGCCCACAGTTTTTAGTGGTATTAGTCTATAATTGGCTGACTCCAAGGCAGGGTGGCATAGCAGAGGAGCATCACAGATAGTTCATGGTGCCCACAATATAGCAAAAGCAATCAGAGAGAGAGAGAGAGAGAGAGAGAGAGAGAGAGAGAGAGAGATTGAGGCAGGTTATCCATCTTAGGGCAGGTGCAGCATTCACTAACTTAGTCTCAGCATTGCATTAGGAATCAATCACACACTCTAGATTCAGCTTCCTCCGAATAAACCCTATGACTGCATGAGGCTTTGGGGGAACATCTAGACACAAACAATGATCATATATGTTATAATAACTGGGGGCTGAAGGAACTGAGCCCAGCTTGAGTTACTCCACTGACAAAGGAAGAAGATTTCATCTGGATTGTTCTAGATTTAGCTAAATGTGCTATTTCTCTTGCTCATTTTGCTTTGTATCTTTTATTGAAATATGTCTTACCCATGAATACAAATACATGCAGAGTCCTGTGAGTTCTCCTAATATCATCAATCCTGTGTCTTGGGAACACTTAACTAATACACAAATACATACATAAAACCTATATATGGTTAAAATACTAAACAATGTGTGTTGCTAATTAAATCAGTTTATTGAGTATGGTCCCATTTTCTGACAGTGTTGAAAAAAAGTTTTTTCAACTTTTGATACATTTATAAATATAGGAGAAATAACTTTCAGTAAATGAAAGAAAAGAGTACAAGTTTCAAAATTTATTTTAATTTGAAAAATTCTGCAACTTGCAAGGGCCCAAGGAGTTAGATTTCCTGTTGGACAGAATAGAACGGCCTTGTATTTCATGGAGAACAGTCAGAGACCTTACAAGGGTACTTTGTGAGTGGGGTTATATAAGTAAAAGTTGTTTGGGATATAATTAATTGGAACACAAAAGCAAAGCTTAAGAGTCAAACTGATTAAGTTAAAATTAAAAGGTAAATATAGTATTGATATTAAAAGTTTTAAATTAATAGTTAAATATTTCCTCATAAAATTAATGAATTATTGAATTTGATCTTGAGAGATTTGCTTTGACTTTTACTATATTATCTGTTTAATCCAAATTAGAGATAACTTTAATTATGGTATTGAAAGTATTGAGTATAAAATAAAAGTGATACTATTCCACATCTGCATAAAAAGGTAAAATCAAAATCTATGGGGAAAAGGAGACATTTTTAAGAAAATAGAAGTTTAATTAATAAAAACTGTAAGCCTTACAGAAAGAAAGAAAAAATGAGGTGTTATTTAAAGTGGCAGTCTAGAAATAAAGAATTAAAGTTGCATTTAAAAACATTTCTCAGCCGGGTGTGGTGGCACATGCCTTTAATCCCAGCACTCGGCAGGCTGAGGTAGGAGGAGCCTTGTGAGTTAGAGGTCGGCTTGGGCTACAACGCGAGTGCAAGGCTGGCCTGAGATACACAGTGGGACCCTGCCTCAAAAACAAACAAACAAACAAACAAAAATTCTCAGCCTGGCACGGTGTATACAAATACAACCCCTACTCTCTGGAAGACTGATGTAAGGGGAACGTAAGTTGGAGACTAAAAAATCCATCAAGACCATATCTCAAAATCAAAAGAAAGAAGTAAGTAAATAAATAAAGCATTTTAGTATGTAGCTTAGTGAGAAACTCTGTGTCCAATCATCAACATAAACACATACATATCTCAGAATTTAGGATATAAAGGCAAAATGATAAAAATATAAAATAGAAGACAAATTGCATAAAGGTTACCATAAAGTCTATTATATCTGAAATCAGAGTTCCAGAAAAATAGAACAAAGGTTCTGAAAAATCATATTTAACAAGAAATATTCTCAGAAATGATATAAGTCTTTGCAGTGTCAGAAAACACAATAAACATGAAGCAGTATACATAAATTTGAGTATACTCTGAAGCACATAATAATAAAACTACACAGCTCCAAAATTATATATGAGTATTTCTCTTCTCAGAGATATTTTAGTAGTTTCATTAGGTATCATGCCATATATATATATATATATATATATATATATATATATATATTAAGCAAAGTACATATAGAAAATATTGTCTCTTTAATTGGTTTTTGTATTTCACATATTAAAAATATATTCTTTCAAATATTTTCTTTTTATACTTCATAACCACATTAGATGATGCTATGATTTTTATTTTAACTGCTAAATACAGTTTTATAACACATGAATCCATTGTGTGTATCTGGTTTTTATTTTTTGCATTAAGGTCCTATCCATCTTGATGTTCCAATACTTATTATTTTATGATTTACATCTTGATGACTTCTTTTAAACATTCCTTTAGGATAGAACATTTGATAGCATTCTGTTATGCCAGAACTGGAAGCAAAGTTTCTATCATTTTTACTTAACTTATAGGCCTATTGTGGTTTTAAAACATATTTTACTCTATAGCCAATAAGCAATTTTCCATAATTTTAAGCCTTTCAATGAGGAAATACTAAAAACTCATAAAATATTTATACATTAATTTGTTTCCCTTGAACAGATAAACTAATGTATTAGAATTTCAGGGGGAATTTTGTCATGTAGAGAAGTGGGATATCTCTGTCTTACAGGATATGAATGATGTATAGAAAGGGACCTGCCTTGGTAAAGTACTTCATTGTTTTACTCAAATTTTTCTAATGCCAGAATTGTTTTCATAGGCAGTAAGAGTCTTTTGAATCACTACCTTTTTAAAAGTCCCCAACAATTACTAATATATATCTGTGGTTTCAAATCTTGCTGAAATGTATGCAGAAGAGTTCCATTTGAAGAATTGATTGACAACAATTCAGTGTGACCCAATTTGACTGAATTTCTACTTTGTTTCTCTATAGTACATCATTGGATTGTACTTTCATTTATGTTTAGTTGCGCCCTTTTAAAAAGATTAATTGTTTATCTATTAACTCATCTTTGCGCATATTCCTTTTAAGAACTGTAGTTCATTTTTCTAATATCTAACTAATGGGGAGTCTGAAGCAATCTATAGAGTAGTTGTAAATCACTTAATTCTTGAAATAAAGTTTTGAATAAAAAAAGTAAATTTTAACTGAGGATGGAATATTGAACCATCCGTCTCCTATCCTGCTTACCCATGTGAGGATACCTAACCCTAAAATCCAATATCCAAAATATTCAAAAATCCAACCTTTTCCAAAATCAAAAGAATGCTCTATTTCATTTTGTTTTGTTTTGTTTGTGTTACTATGGATTAAATTCAGGGGTTAAGCATTTGCAGTTAAAGGAGTCAAAATATTTTTATATTTTATAAATTATTTCATGTAATGAGCTAAAAATATTTTATAAAATTTCCTTCAGGCTGTATGTATAAGGTATGTATGCAATATAAATGCATTTATCGTTTGATGTGAGTCTCATCCCCACAACACCTCATTATGTATATAAAATATTCTATAAATCCAAAGTCCAAAATACTTTCAGTTGTAAAGATTTTGGATAGGGGATATGCCATCTGTACTAAACAATCAGTTGGTGGCAATTAACTCTTCAACCCTACTGTTTGTTTGTCTCAGACCGTGTCACTAAATTTCTAAATTACCATTGCTGGGTTAGAAATTGGCATCCTCCTACCTCATCATCCTACAGAATTTGGATTACATGTATGAGCCATCATATTTGACTAAAATACACAGCTTTTAAAGTTTCAATATAACACCACTGATGTGATGACACAGTGTGTCTAAACAGTTTCATGGAAGGAGCTAAAAATATTTTATAAATTTCCTTCGGGCCTTATGTGTAAGATATGTATGTAATAAAAATGCATTTATATTATTTATCTTTTGATGTGAGTCTCATTCCTACAATACCTCATTATGTATATAAAATATTCTATAAATCCAAAGTCTGAAATATTTCTGGTTGTAAGGAGTTTGGATAGCGGGTATTCCACCTGCACTAGACATCTAGCCTATATCCCAGAAAACAGACTATGGCTTTGACAGTAAACCAGGTTTCCTATATCTATTTTAAACTTTAAGTTTTTTTCTTTAAGACAGTGTCTTTCTTATGGTATCAAGATTTTCTCTATTATTTTAGAACATTTGATTTTAAAAGCTTCTACCTGAGATATATTTCTTAGTTTTTGAAGTGATTATAGCTTTACTTCAATTTAAAAAGAAGTGCTATATACATCTTTATGATGATTTTTCAGTGCTGAAGCCAAGAATTACAAAAATGTTGTTAATTACTGTCAAATAAACATAGGCTCTGTGAAACAGTGCCCTTTATGGTTAATACATTTTGTAGTCTGAGTAACTACTTTGAAGGTAATGATACACAGTATCATAACTATTGCTATTCTCTTATTATAAATTTTTGTTTTATTTTTTCATAAAGTTAAAAAAATTACCATTTCTCATTTGACCAACTTTTAGTTCCATGACTTTTATAATATACCACTAAAAGGTCTAAGCATTGTCTAATGTCTTTCATAATGACCATTTCAATTTTATGGGGAAAAAATGAATTTTTTCTTAGGATTTACAGCTAGTTTTTTTAAATATCTAATGTAAAAGTTTATCAGTTGTTATGAATTAAAAACTGGTGGTCAACTTAACACCAGTTGAATTAAATCAGCATGGTGCTGAGTGTAGATGGCCCACCTGAGGAAAGTTGCCAGCGTAAGGAAACATGGAAAGGAAGAGTAGGGTGTTGTGGGTTCTCGTAAGTGTTGTTGTTTGGAGCTGTTGGCTCTCCTGGAGGAACTTGTGGAGCTTCTTCTCTGATGTGAATTTAGCCATTATCATCAAGGGAGCTCAGCACTTTGTCACTGAGAATGACTGCGGTTCCCTTTGGAGGAGCCTCTGCTCCTTACACTGAGCGTTGCTTCCTGGCTCCGGAGTGGAAGATGTGTGCTGTTTAATCTCCAGGAGAAGCTTATCACACTGGTTTCCTGACATGTACTCGACTGTTATCGTCAGAGAAGCTCAGGACCTCATTGTTGCTGAGGATGGCTGTGGAACTTTTCAGGGGAGCCTTGGTCCTTATTTCGAGCGTTGATTTTGGCTCCAGTATAACACTCTCAACCTACTAGCGTAGATCCTTCACCCTGCTGGCATAGACTTTCTAGCTTCCACGGCTCACTTTGGGGCCTTCCCAGTGCAGATACATAAAACAGATTTGCATAAGTTGTCGTCATGGGCTCTAGGCCTCCAGTTGGACTTGAGGGAGGCATGGTCATAGGCTCCAGGTCTTCCACTGAACTCATGCAGGACATTGCTGTGTTATCCAAGCCCTCAGCTGGATTTTCTAAGTCTTTAATCTTGTGGACAGATTTCCTGCACTTTCTTGTATTTAACTCTGGGTGACCATCATAAAATAATACTGTAAAGTCTGTGTCCTGTATGTAATTGTTCTCCTTGTAACCCCTGACTACAATATCAGTTTAAAAAGTGAAAGTGCGAAAGACTAATGAAAATACACTTACTACATTTTAACAATGAGCTATGTAGTCATAAAATGATGAGCTTGAACATTACTCAACTTTAACGAAGTATTTAAAACTATTTATCTATTGGTCAATGACTGAAAATTTCAAAATTTTAGTAGACATTTTACTTATCACAGAGTACATTTATGTAAGTGTGTTCCTGGGATTTTCTTCTTAGCCTTTCACTCACAAAATCTCTGGCCTTTAAAGAATTCAGAGTTCTCAGAAAGCTGAGCAACTTTATTAGAAGTTATATATGTGCAGAAAGGATTCTGTGGCCTAAACACGTCAATGTTCCCTTCTTTTACAGTAGTCTATCTTGTTTTGCACCAAAACAATTGACGCTGGTGACATACAATTACAGTTTTGCCCTTTAATTTGCACTTGTAAGAAAAGAGCTCCTTCTGTTCTCCAATAGCAGCATCATAATATATGAGACATGAAAATATTTTAACATAGCTCAAGATACAGACTCGAGGTAATCACATGTATTTTTCTTTTCTCTATTCTTCCTAAAATTAGATAATAAACTAGATAATAGCTATACTTTATCATGATCTTCAAGGGATACACTTCAGTTCTAATTTTTAACAGACTTTTCATTCATAGACAAAGCAAGCAAACAGAAAGTGTCCAGAGTCTTCCTCAGTTTGGTTTACAGAACTTTCAATATCTGCTATCCACACATTCCTTCCTTGTACGAAGTCAAAAGATAAAATTTGGCTTTGACCATACACGTAGACAGAATAATGAGGGGAAGCTAGATGTGAGATGTTTCTATTACAGAAACATCTCTGGGGTAAAAACTATTTAATAGGACTTGGTTATGAACAAATTATGCACTCATGGGCAATGCCTTTGGAAACAAACTCATGTCAAGTCCAAAAGGTTTTTTTTTTGTTGTTGTTTTTTTTAAATTCTGTTCCTCAAAGGAAGTCAAGATCTCGACAGTAAACATGATTTCTGTAAAGTGATTCTGTGAGGACCCACACTCATAATCAACAGCATGTCTTGACTGAAGATTAAGGTTTAGAACAGAAGACTGTGGAAAGATTTTTCACCATTTTTGCATCACTTTCTCCAAACAGAACTCCTCCAAGCTTGGCATAGGTCCTGGAGAGCAGAGAACTTGAGTTTAAACTTTCTGACAAGTATTGCTAAGTACTTCAATTTCCCTTGGTAAATTATGATAGAATCATTTGTTCTATAGAGATACAAGGGCGTAGTCGATTTGACATTTTTATAGAAAAGCTGAAAATTTGTGAAAAGTTAGAAAAACAAGAGTTAGAACTTTATACTGAAATACATAACACATGGAATGTTTTCTATGTTCAAATTTTGCCAAGTAATCATAGCAATTTCCCTTTCTTTGAAATTTCAATTAAAATGTTTCTAGGAACTAAGAAAAATATGAATAAAAATTACTGCAGTACTGGCAGTAAGAAAAATACATATTGAATAAACATGACAAGCATGGTGCAGAATTGTAACTTTTTTTTTCTTTTTTTTTTGCGGCACTGGGGATTGAACTCACAACCTTGCGCTTGCCAGGGCAGGCGCTTAAGCCGCTAAGCCAAACTCCCCAGCCCTGGTTTTTTTAAGGCAGGGTCGCACTATGTAGCTCAGGCCGGCCTTGCGCTCGCATTGTAGCCCAAGCCGGCCTCGAACTCACAATGCTCCACCTACCTCAGCCTCCCGAGTGCTGGGATTAAAGGCATGCGCCACCACGCCCGGCTCAGAATTGTAACTTTTAACAAATACTAAGTTTTGCAGCAAAAATAAGTTATGAAACCAGGATTGTGTTATGTTGATAACTGTTACAATCTTGATTAAAGATATCATAATCACAGGTATGCATGAAAAAGTACAGTAGTAGCTTTTGCTCGTTCAAACCAATCTTTGTTAGATCAAATACATTTAAAAATTATTTAATCCTTGCTTTGAAGGATTCAAATAAAATATGAATAAAAGAAATTGAACATAGCTTGAGTATTAATTTCAAATAGTTAAAGGATGACATATTAGGTCTGCATTATCCTGCCGCAGCAGGAATAGAGAGGGAGATGGAGATATCATTATCCAAATATTGAAAGTTCTTGTTAGAGGCTTTAATTAGTGTGTGGAAATTCAGCAGGAAAATTGATGTTTGAGAAGCATTGATACTGGTCTATATAGTATGAATAAGAAAGAACAGAGGTTGAAAGGAAATTCAAAGGGATTTCATGGCAGGAATGCTACTAATGAATGATGAATGCAGACACGGAGTCATAGAAGAACTGAAAAATACTATGAAGGAATCAGTAAAGGATTACCAAGGACTACATGAGACTTGAAGGCAAAACTTGCTAAGTCAGTGGGAACTTTTAAGGTGATATCTATTTTTTTTTCACATTTTCTATTCGTGAACAACATAATTGATAGCTTATTTTGTTATGATCAGCTGCAAACAACTTCAGTACTGATTCATTTACAGATCCTAAAATATCTATGTTCGATGATTCTTTCCTGTTATAAATTATGCAGTAATGAGAAGTTAATCTGAAAAAATTTTTTAAAAAAGAAGCTAATCTGGTTAGTGGGTTTTTCAGGCTACCATTTCATTTAACTGCCAGAAAACTACCTTACTCAGGAAAAACAGCATTTCTTATATTATGAATTACTATGACTGCTCTCAACAGTTATCCTGAATATAATTCTTCACAAAGATACGAGTCCTTTAGAAATAATTCACCAACTAGTATCAGAGAAAGCAGAGAATATGTTTTAAAATACACGATTACATACTAACTGTGTATTTAACTGTGAGGAAACTCTAGATGTTTCCCTGAAATGTTCACATCATGTTATGTTCCCATTAGCAATGTATGAGGTTTCTGTCTCAGAATCAGATTCCTGCAGGTTCTTGTTTTTGTCTGATATACTGATTATAATGATTCTAATAGGTGTAATGTGGTGTCCTATTGTGGTTCTGATTTTTATCTTCCTGACAACTAATAATGTCAACCATGGTTTCGTGTCTGTATTTTTCATTTATACATTTCTGTTGCAGAAATGTTTATTTAGATTTATTTCCCATTTTAATTTTGCTACTTATCCTTTTGTTATTGATAGCGAGAATTATTTATGCACTCTGGTATTTCATCAGCAACATGATTTGCAAACATTTTGTTTCACTGTACATGTGGATTGTCTTTCCCTCTTTTGTCAGTCTTATACAATATTGTTTTCTTATTAAAAATTATAATTATATGTATTCATGTCATACAAAATGATACAATGGTTGCTGTACACAATGTGCAATGACTGAATCAATCTATCTAATTTATTCATCATTTCAAATACTAATTTATGTATCTGAAATTTTACATCATTTGACCAATATCTCTCTATTCTCCCCAACACCTAACTCCTGGTATCTACCATTCTACTTTCTGCTCTAATGAGTTTGATTGCTTTAGATTTCACATACGTACAAATTCTTTTTTGATTGTGGTTCAAGGAGCATTCCACTGTTGGCTATATACCTAAAACATTAAAAACCGTGCATGCAAATCTTGTATATAAGTATCTATAGCAGCACTGCTCATAAATACAAAAATCTAGAAACAACTCAAAAGTTTATCAAGTTATGAACAAATAAAATGTAGTATTCCATATAATAAAATATAATAAAATACTATGATGAAGAAGTAACACATGAAACAACATGAATGAACCTTAAAAACAAAAGATCATATAGTGTACGACTCTGTTAAAGGAAATATTCAGATCCAGGGTAGCGTATAGAGACAAAAATTAGATTGATTGTTGCTTTAGGCTCTTGGATATGAGGGGAGATGATAGATAAAAGGAAAGGATTTTTTTTTTGAGTTTATGAGAATGATGTAAAGTTGACAATGATAATGCTTGCTTATATGTGATTATGCGAAAAACCACTAAACTGTATACTTCAAGTGGGTGAATGGTACAGTATGTGAATTTTATCCCCATGAAGTTATTACATGTATTTAAAAATACACAAGGCTATGTCGAATTTGTGCTTCGCCTGGTTTTATCTATGTATTATGTGGCAGGAAGCTACTAAGCAGTGATACTGGCAGTTATTTACCTGAGGATCTACTTGTGTGTTCACAACATAGATATCTGTAAACCAATCTGCTAGACCGAGAGGCTCTGATAAGAACACTGCAGGTTCTGATTCTCAGGTAGCACACCCAGGAGTACAGCCTATTTATAGCAAAAGTCATAAAATTTTTAAGCACTATGGATATCTTTGGAAAACTATTTGATGGTATCCTCTAGAAAATTTACACATAATCATCAGTTTTGCGTTTAATTTTGTGTGTTATTTTAGAAACTAATTTTTAAGTAGTCAAAAAATTTGACTTTTATTTTTTCTCATAAAGTTTCCACTGCCTGAAAAAATATGTATAAAAATATTGTACAAAAACAGAAAGAAAAAAAAAAAAGGAAAGAAAAAAAGAAAAACCCAAGGGAATTTTGATTTGTCTACACTAACATGCATCTTTGGTTATGCCTAACATAAAATTGATTTAAAAAATTCAAAATAGCATTTCATACCACATTCTTTGGATAGATACTTCCAGAATACTGACAAAAAAAAAAAAGCAATTTTCAAATTGAAAAGCTTCTGGCTCATGGAAACCCTGATGACTATCTGTAAGCTTTCTGTCCTTATGTATTTTTAAGAAGGAGGAGGCACTGGCTGTTGAAAAAAAAAGTGGGGGACATTTCTCCTAATTTCCAAAATGACTGCTTTTTAAATAGTTCTTAATACTATGATATGTTAAGGACAATCTGAAAGTAGTAGACCATTCTTTCCCCAACCCCTAGAATACTTTGTTATTCTATTTCTCCTTTAATATTTGCTAGACACATCATATGTACAAATAACAATAAGTAATTGAGTTGGTCTCTCATGTGTTCTCTTACTATGCTATGGGAAAACAGTTATCTCCAGCAATATTTCATTTCTATTACTCCAAAATACAGTGTCAGAGTAACAATCATATAATCTTGATTATATTTCAAGGATAATAATTCTAAAATATGATTAAATGATTAGATGAAATACATTATCAAAGATTAGAACTCAGAGTACCAAATATACTGATCATTTTAAGCAAATATTCTTTCTCCTAACTTTATATGAAAATAAAACAATGGAAAACAGAATAGGTAATGGTGCCTTCCAAACTGATCATACTTATATCCATCACATATAATTTTTTTTTTTTGGAATCTTTCACATTTTACTGGGTGACACATATTAACTTACTTGCCTGGTGGTTTCTTATTACTTAACTTCCATTTATTTCAAAGACTCCGATTTCATCTATCTCAAAGTAAAAGAGAGAAAACTCAATTTTATGGGGATAAACCAGTATTGCCTTTATAAGAGTAGGGACTTAACTCATCCAGTTAGGTCATCATTTAAACATGGATTATACAAATGGAATCCACGCTAGGGACGAATCATGTAAAAGTACAAAGATAAAGAGTTACCACATATTTGTTGGGGGGACATAATCAGGAGAAGTATCTAGAATCTAATATTGTGGGCATGTTAGCACACACTTGTAATTCCACCACTCAGAAGACTGAGGCAGGAGGATTGTTGTAAATTTGAGGCCAACCTGGGCTACATGGTGAGATTAAGACCAGCCTAGACTTCCTCACTCCACTCTCCCACAAAAAAATAAAGAAAACAAAAGGGAGTGGAATATAAGATTTGTCTGGTTGAGTTGTGGGGAAAAGACTTTAAATAAAATTTATGGTAAGATTGAAGAAAACCTTAGAGATAAGATTGCAAAATTTGATCACTGGGATAGAAGAAAACAAAACAAAATGAAAAAATAAAAAACATTGCAGTTGTATGGCTGGGGCATGTTAAACACTAATTTAAAAAGTGAACTCTGCTGCATGATCTTTCCATAAACATCTGATTCTCTGAAAACACAATCATCATCAAACAGGGTTTTCAATTTCTTCAGTGTAAATATCATACAGAATAAAAAATTCAATGAAATACTTTCAGTGAGGAAAAGTAGAAATAGAATAACTACTCACAACAGGAAAAGGAAATATATGGTAAGGCAAACACATAGAACAAGACTAAATAAAGAAAGTAGAATTGAGTATGTCACGTAAAATCTCAGTGGGAGCTACTATGCTGTTTGCTTTATTTTTTCATTTGGTAGAGAGAAATCGGAATATAAATTAGAGATTTTACTAAGACTGCTTGAGTGCAACCCTAAGTTTTTCTATAATACCTGAAGAATTAAAAGATTAAAATACTTCTATGTGGAATTTAGAAAATAGGGAAATTCTAATCCTGTAATTAAGATACCTAAAACGTTAAATTGGCAAAATATCTAGATAAGTTTGCTTGGTGTGCTATGGTATTTAATTTAGTTTTTTCAATATTCATTTCAAAAAATATAATCCAAAATATAATTGCAGAAAGATTAAGAACATTAGAATGGAACAGAGAAGGATCTTTCTGGGGAATACCTTTTTCTTTTTATCCTTTTGCTTTAAGTACTTATTTTGAATGACTTTGATTATCAGAATTACTGAAATGGGACATGTAGATATTATGCACATAAAGCTAATTTATTTTAAATTGGAGCTATGAGAAATCCATAAAATGAACACAGCAGCTTTTATAATGAAACTATTTACAAAGCTGAAACGGGATTAGAGAACCTACTCAAGCGTAGTGCATCAGCCAGGTTAACAAAACCCTGGGGCTAATACCACATCAATCCCTGAAGGTCCGTGGTAAATTCACAGAGAGGGTGACTCTAAGAAGAGAGCATTCCAACTGGAGCCTTGGCCTACCACAAACATAGCCAGCAGCTGTGCCACATAGGATGGAAGGTATCAAGGGAAGGAAGGCCCTGTACCACTCTTCTTTTGACTTGAATAGATTAGCCTGATTGAATCTGAGAATTTCTGAAGTATGGGCCCAACATGAAAGAAAAGATTTCTTCCAATTCTTACTTTCCATCAAGTGTAATTCTTCTGTTGCCTGAGATAAAATAGGAATATGTTTCTTATTTGCCCACTAAGTAGAATGGATATCATACTTAGTGTATGGGTCAGAAAACTAGATCCCATAGGCCAAATTCAACTAACATGTCAAATCTGACCCCTTTATGTTTTTTTAAATAAAGTTTTATTGAGACACAGCCATGCTCATTCCCATGTATTCGCATCACAGTGACCAACAACCAATGGCTGCTGTTGAGGAGTTGTAAGAGAAATTATATTGCTCTCAAATTTGCAAACCTAAAATATTTACTATCTGGTTATGCTCATGAAAAGCATGCTTTATCATCACTTATTTATTAGAAACGAATTCATATTTTAGAAATAATTTGTCTTTAAGGCTTTGCCTGTATATATGTTTTGAGATTGGTCTTTTCCTTTTCAACATTATACTTAAAAATTGCTAAGCATACTATGTTAACTGCTAAATATATAGTGTGTTACCACAGTTGTATTGCAGACACTTATAATTCCCTGCTTAGCTTCCCTTTATTACGATGATTCACTTCATCGAGATCTCAGGAGGAGATAAATACAAAAGATCGAATTTGACATTGTTTGATCTTCAAATCTTCTGAGGAGAAACAACTTTGGTATAGATTATTACACCCTCAGGGACTGGGGATGTGACTCAGTGGTAAAGGTTTTGCCTTGCATGCACAAAGCCCTGGGTTCCATTCCCAGCATGACTAAATAAATAAATAGATTATTATACCACAAATTTAAATTTTAAAAGTCTAAATCAGAAAAATGTATATCCTTCATCAACTTTATTTGCATTTTTGTATAGCAATGGAGCAAATAGTTATTACACACACAGAAAATGCACATACAGACACAGAAGAAACTATGTACTATATATCAGTCTTAATAAGTAAATGTAATATATTGGGAGGAGTAGAAGTCAAACAACTTTCAGACAGTGAAATTATTTGTTTAAGGAGTTGGTTTGCCTCCTATTTACAACTTTAGGAATGTTAAATATCTTTTTCTCTATTATATTTTACTACATAATCATCATTTAATTAGTATCTACTATATGCAAGATTTTTCCTATAGTGTTTAGGTGAGCTAGGAAATAAAGCCAATTATGTTTTAACTTTGTATAAAATGACAAAACTATAAATTCAATGTATTATCTCCTGTATGAAATTATGAAAATTTCAGTCCCTACCAGAATAAAAATGTTTAGATTTGAAGACACTAAGAAAGACACTTCTCTAAAAGAAATTAGGCGTCGAATTATTAACCTTCAACTAATCTCTGCAAAGTCATCAGAACAAAATGTTTCAGCCTATGGGGGAAAGTGTCACACTGGTATATATTTAAAATAAATAGAAAACTAGAAATAGTTTTTCTAAGTACCTTCTAAGTTTCTTCCATTTTCCTTTAGCAAATATGGATCAAAGAACACATTAATGTCAAATTACCATCCATTAGTAAAGTGAGACAGATCGTTCACATCTGACCAAACCATACTTTCTCTCTTGAGAAAGGTTTAGAAAAAAAAACAAAGCAAATTCCTCAGAACTTCTCTGCATGCAGTGAGAGATTTTTACTCTATATAACAAGGTGCAAAAATAGAAAGACATAAAAGAGACTACATAATTCTCCTAAACATAATAGAGTAAGACTTTGTTAAATCCACACTGTTTATCAATTGAATTACTTGCTACTCTTTTATAATAAAGTATCTAATTCACAGAGATAGGCAATCATAAAACATGTAAAAATTGGGTAATAAGAATGAATTTTAATATATATTTTATTTCTGTTGCATTTTAGTATATGAATTTAAAGAAAAATGAGGAAAAATTAAGGAAATAACAGTAGTAAAAAATTATTCATAAAGAAAGATAAACTTCATTAGACAATAAAGTTGAGATGATTTCTGAAACATGTGAGTAGAAAACAATGTGCCTTGATGTGTTTACTGCAGAAATTAAAAACAAACACACACACACACCACAAAAATTCAATCACTTAATGTACCTTAAAATTCCGCTTTTTGAACCGGGCATGGTGCGCCTTTAATCCCAGCACTAGGGAGGCTGAGGTAGGAGGAGCGTTGTGAGTTCCAGGCCGGCTTGGGCTACAACGCAAGCACAAGGCCGGCCTGCGCTACACAATGTGACCCTGCCTCAAAAAAAAAAAAAACAGGGCTGGGAGTTTGACTCAGGGCTTCAGTGCCTGTCTGGCAGGTGTGAGGTTGTGAGTTCGATCCCTAGTGCCACAAAAAAAAAACCCAAACCAAAACAAAAAGAATCTGCTTTTTGGGAATAAGAATTGAAACATTAAAAATACATTCAATATATACAATGAATACCAAAAATGAACATAATAGGGATAGTCTTGTCAAGTTTCTGAGGTCACTATTAAGCTTTATTTTAATGAAAGACAATTTCAGAAAATGTATATTCAAAGAAGTGAATAGGCTGAGATTGTAATTAAAAAAGCAGCTATATTTGCATAATAATTGCTATATTTTTTACCATCAACTCCAAAACGCAAAGCTCATCATTTAACTATAACGAAGGACATTCCAAATATGTAGATTTAGTCAGCATTTAAATTTCATTTTCTGCTAAAGAGTCCTTTTATCCTAAACCAGTATCTGTCATGAAGATTTTAAAGACCTTTCAAAAGCTAAATCAGTTGATGTATGAAAAAAGGAAACAAATGATGCAGAAAAGTGATATTTGGTAACTATCTCTTTCTCAAAAGAAAAGGACTCTTCATGTTTTTGTGATTCATTCAGTCATATTTCTAACAATAAGACAAATCAAATGCCTTATCAATAGGTGTCTGGTTAAATTAAATACAAAATCTCCATTGTAGTTATTTTAAAGTGAGTATTTAAAAAATAAGTTATTTTTTTCTGTGTACAAATATGAAAAGGCATCCACAATACATTGGTAAATCAACCTAGTAAGCTACAGTAAGCTATTTGCAATGGATCATTTCACTTAACATTAAATAAAAAGTTTAAAACAGTAGCTGATAGAGAATGCTGACTGTGTAAGAAGATAAATAGCTATAAACAGAAAGATTGATAAATGAAGTTAGTGCAGTATAAAGCAAAAATTAAATAAAAAAATACTAATTATTTATTATACATAAAATGTACTAGGGAGCAGGATTCATTCAAGTATTTTTAGTGTTTGCTATAGGGGACCAAATAAGGGATGGGTGTGTTTGGAACTATAAATCTCTGAGCAGTAATTTTTAAAAGCATATATGCAAATTTTAATATAAAAAGCTATTTAAAATATACCAAGACTTGAAAGCTCTACTAGTCCTATTAAGTCTAAGTAAAAGAAATATAGTTAATGCTGACAAGAAAGAAATATATATATATTGCTTTCAGGATCCATTTTATTCTTCATTTATGAAGCACAACAATTTCTTAGAATTAAATGTTATCAAGACAATAAATGGAATAGTGACCTGTTTTTACTCTCAATATTACAATATCAGACAATATCAGAATACCAATATCAGACAGTCTGGAATTTTTATTAAAATATCAGGTCCTGGGACCCACTCCAAACCTCATAAGCAAAATGTGTTCTATAATTGTTATGGATTAAAAACTGGTGGCCAACTTAATAACACCTGAATTAAATCGGCATGGTGCTGAGTGTAGATGGCCCACCTGAGGAAAGCTGTCAGCATAAATAGAGACGTGGAGAAGAAGAACTAGGCATTGTGGATTCTCCTAAGTGTTGGTGTTTCGAGCCGTTGGTTCTGCTGGAGGAGCTTGTCATGCTGGCTTACCCAGTATGGATTCGGTCATTATCAACAGAGGAGCTCAGGGCCTTGCTGATGGTGGCTGTGGTTCACTCTGGTGGAGCTCTGCTCCTCACATTGCGCATCACTTCCTGGTTCTGGAGGGAAGATGTGTGCTGGAGAAGCTTGTCATGCTGGGCTTCCTGACCTGTACTTGACTGTCTCATTGTTGGAGGAGCTCAGGATGGCTGTGGTACTTTTCAAGGGAGCGCTGGTCCTTATTTTGAGCATGACTTCTGGGCTCCAGGATAGAACCCTCAACCCACTGGCACAGCTCCTTCATCCCACTGGCATAGACTTTCTAGCTTCCACTGCTGACCTTTGGCCTTCCCAGCACAGATCTGTAAAACAGACTGGCATGAGTCCTCATCATGGGCTTTTAGATTTCTTGTTGGATTTGTGGGAGGTATTGTCATGGGCTCTGTATCTTCAGCTGGACTCATGCAGGGCATTGCTGTGGGATCCAGGGCCTTGGATGAATATTCTGCGTCTTTAGTGTTGTGGACAGATTTCGTGCACTTTCTTGTGTTTAACTCCGAGTGACCATCATAAAACAGTATCATAAATTCTGTGTCCTGTATGTAGTTGTTCTCCCTGTAACCCCTGACTACAACAATAATTTTAACAAATAAACTTCAACAATTTTTTGTAAGGAAGAAGTTTCTTTTCTCCAGAGACAGACACATGATGATGTTTTAGTGAATAGATCCCTGGGAGTTTTGTTACTTATTTAATGCAGAGGAATTTATACATATATATTACATCTTGGAAATTATTACCTAAGAGCTGAGAAACTTAGTAACAATCTATGTTTCTGTGAAACAACATGAGTTGAAAGAGTTTAGGATCTGATTATTATCTGCATGCTTGTGGCAAGTTTTAAATCCTCCTGTAGAATAATAGGAGCAATACAGCATGGTAATTGACTATATTTAATTATTGAATGGTTAATTATGATGTTATATAAAAATTTTCAAAGGAATTAAAATATGTAAAGAATAAATTACTAAAACATCAAAAATATAGCATTACTATTCCATTGTATATAAATATCACATTTTCTTTACCCATTCATCTGTTTATGAAAATACAGGCCATTTTTCAAATTAAGTTGTTACAAATTGGACTACTATAATCACTGGATACATATATCTTTGCAACGTGATAACTTTAACTTTTTGAAGAAGACACCTACAAAGGGGATAGCTGGGTGAAATAAAATTTCTTTGTTTAGATTTTTGAGGAATCTGCATACAGATTTCCATTGTGGTTGTACTAGTTTAAATACTCACCAATAATGTAGAAGTTTTCATTTATCCTCACATCTTCACTAGCATATTTTTTATTTTAAAGAGACAAAAGTAAACAAAAATAAATGCAATAATACAGAGTTTCTAAACAGGATGATAAGATATTAAAAATGGTTAATATATTGTATATTGTTATCTTCAATGTAGTTGCTCAGATTCTAAGACATAGGAATGCAAAATTAATCAACCAATATAAGAATCAACCAATTCTTGAAATGAACTAAAAGATATTACTAGTAAAATTATGTTAGCTATTTTGTTTATTGATTGATTGATTGATTTTTCTCTTCTTTCATTTCTCCTTTCTTTCATCCCAGTTGTCCTTCTCCTATGACCAGTCTCTTTCCCTTTCTCAATATCTATTACAGATTTTATATCTTATTTAAGCTTTTAGTTTCTTATACTAGGGAGACAACATGCATGTGCATTTGACTTATTTCATTTATGAGTATGGTCTCTAGCTACATCCAATTATGTATAAGAGCATCAAATTTGTCCTTCTTTATAGCTGAGTAGTACACCATTATTTAAAAATACCACATCTTTTTTTATCTATTCCTCAACTGATGGGCATTTGGGTTGTTTCCAAGATTTAGCTATTACAAATTGTACTGCTGTAAACATGGGTACACATATATTGCTGAAGTATGATGTTTTTAATTTTTCTGGGAAAATACCCAGAAGGGGAATATGTGGGTTGAATGAGACCTCTAACCCTAGTTTTTTGAGGAAACTCCACACTGATTTTTGCAATAGTTGTACCAGTCTACACTCTCACCAAGAGTGGAGAAGGGTTCTTTTTCCCCACAGCCCCTCCAGCATTTGTTATTGGTTGATTTCTTGATGATAGCAATTTTTCTTGGGTGAGATGAAATTTCAATATTGTTTTAATTTACATTTCTCGAATGAACAATGACCTAGAACATTTTTTCATATATTTATTTGCCATTTGTATTTCTTTATCTGAGACAGGTGTATTCCTTTCAGATATCTATTTTTAGATTGGGCTTTTAAATTTGGGGGGTCCTGAATTTTTTCAATTCTTAGTATGTTTTAGATAGAAGTCCTTTTTCTGATGGACTGTTAGCTAAACTTTTTTTCTCAATTCATGAGTTTAATTTCCACTCTGTTGGTGATTTCTTTTGACACGCAAAAACTTTTAAATACAGTGAGATCCCATTTGTTGATTCTTTAAAATATTTTCTGTCAGTTTGGTTTTTGTTCATGAACTCTCTGCCAATCTCTATGTATTAAAGATTTCTACCTTCTTTGTGTTCCAGTAAATTTAGTGTTTCTGTTTTACCATTTAGAACTTTGAATCATTCTGACTGTAGTTTAGCCCATGGTGGTAGGCGTGGGACTCGTTTTAGTCTTTGGCATTTAGAGGGAAAGTTTTTCCAGCACCACTTGTTAAAGAGTCTATCGTTTTTCCAGTAAGCATGTTTGGCCCCTTTGTCAAATATAAGGTGACTGAGTGTTTTTGTAGTTGTGGCTGTGTCTTCTAATCTATTCCATTGATCTTCAGGTCTGTTTTTTATTCCAGTACCATGCTGGTTATATTACAGTAGCTTTGTAGCAAAATTTCAAATCAGGGATTGTGAAAAAAATCAGACCCCCACCTAATTGCTCTGGCTAGTGTTTCCAGCAATGTATTGAATAGGAATGATGATAGTGGATATCCTTGTTTTGTTCCTGGTTTTAGAGTGAAAGCCTTCCATTTGTTGTCTCCAGTTGGTTTGTACTATTATTGTTGCTTTGAAGTTTCCATGCCACTAGTCTCCCTTGTCCATCCTGTGCACCCTTGTTAGAACCCTTTGTGTAGCTGGCGTTCCCTCTGGTCTCTGGGTGCTCCCAAGCTGTTCGCCTCAGTCATGGCAGTAGCAGGGGGAAAGGCCATTCTTCAGGCCTCTGGTGTGGCTCTCCTGGGTTGTGGTGGTGGAGAGGATTTGGGAGGGGCTGCTCATCTCCCTGACGTTCACCTGGCTTCTCACCCTATTTTTAGGTATTTTGATGATATTCTTTCAGGTGTAAGATGATATTTCATTGTAGTTTTAATGTGCATTTCTCTTGGGGTCACTGATGTTGAAATTTTTAAATGTATTTATTGGCCATTTGTGGGTCTGAAAAGTATTCATTTTGATTTTCCTTTTTTTTTTTTTTGATTGGATCTTTTATTTTGAGATGCATAGCTTTTTTTGAGTTCTTATATATTCTAGGTGTTAGTCCCCTGAGGAATAACTCTTGAAACATCTTTCCCATTCTGTAGTTTGTCTCTTTACTCTCTTTATTTTCTTTCAATGTAGAAGCTTTTTTAATTTGATGTAATCCTATTTGTTGATTCTGGGTATTATTACTTTGCCTTTGAGGTTCTAAACTTGAGGCATTCATAGGCAAATGGATGTAATTTAAGAATGTTTTGTTAAGTGAAATAAGTCAGACTCACAAGATTAAAAATTGTATGGTTTCCCATACATGAGAAACTCAAGATATGTACATACATAAGCAAAGAAAAAAATAGAAGATTAGCAGGAAGTCAGGAGAAATTCAGGGAATTCCTCAAATTCTCTGCTCTTTTGTTTCAAAAATACATTAATAAATATGCTGATTTCTTTCTTTTATACTGTTAGTTGCTCTTATTTTATTAAAAAGAAAGTTTTGTGCTATTATCTATTTGTTTATCTTTTGTAGTGGTCTTTTTATTTATGACTTCTACTCAGAGTAACATTTTGGCCATTTTTTTTAAAGATTGTAGTACATGTGTATTACATATTATCATTATCTAATTATTTTGTTATGAAATTTTGCTTTTTCTATGAGTGCTTTTTAATAATTTCTTTATCAATATATACTTATATTACATCAGAATGAAAAATAAATATGATTTGAGATTTAGAAGAAAGATATTTGACAAGTATCTTGTAAATATTTTATGAATGTCTTATGACAAATATTTCAGAGATTAGTTGAAAATTTTATTTGGAGATAAAGATCGCCTTTCTATGCTTAGCTATTTTGAGTAAATTCTTTAAAAGTAATACAGTATTTTATGGAAGTTTTGTTTGTTTGTATAAAGAGATGAGCCCATATCAAAATATGTATGGTTAAAACATAAATGGTAATGTTTTTCTTGTTTGTAAAATATATTTACCCTTTCATGTGTAAGAACACAGTAACAATTCTAAAGCTGGAAGATGTAAGTTAAATCTATAGTAGTTGTATTTCCAAAGAAAAAGAAAATATAACAACATAGAAAATGTTAACTCTTAAATTAATACAAGTTTAAATTTATACACATAGATGTATAAATAATGTTTTAAATCTTCACAATCTCATACATGAACTTTAGGTAATTTGACATTATTATAATGTCTAAAGCTGTTACATTTATATTTATCTCAGAAGTCTTTATTTCTGAAACTTAGGGGTGTGCCATTCCACTAATATTTATGACTGCCATGAGATCTTTGCCTTACAATGAAGCCATGTATTGAAAGATTATTGATTTAGCATCATTTAAAAGGATTTCTTGTACAGATGCATTTGCTGACCTCCTGAAATTGTATCTATTTGCACAGATAACTTAATCTCTCAAAATACATTCAGTTTAAAAGTAAAAAGAGTCTGTGAATTTGTCTTTTTTCATTTGCTTTTGGAGTTTTGATTTCCATATTTCTGACCCTCTTCACATTTAAAGGAATATATATGTATATGTATAATTATGATGTTATATAAACTTATTATATATATTTGCTCCTTTTCCCATGTTTCTGTTGCATCGTAAAGTCATCATGGCCATATGTGTTGCATGATTTTCAACATAAAATTGAGAAATAATAACTTCATTCAATTACATTCAAAAATAGGTCCCAAGCACCTACATGTCATAATTGTGGAAAGTGTTAGAATTTTAAATATTCTTCCCACTGCAAGGTACCACCCCTCCAATCAACAAGTATTCAGTGTCAATTTTTGAACTGTGATCTGGCAGTATTGTGAAAGTGTTTCCAGAATGATACAAACTTTCGATATATGCTTTCTGAGCAAGGAATCAACAGATCCTGTTTCCATAGTTACTCAGCTTTCTGAGCAATCTTAAGCATGCATGTCTTTGGAAAAAAAATTTTAATGTGCACTGGTGTGTATCAGTTTTGGATTTTTGAATTCTTGCCCATTGCATGGTAGACAGAGTGAAGAAAAGCATTTATTTAAGACCTACATAAAAATAATTCCAAATAGCTTGATTTCCTTTGTGCTTGTGTAGATAATTTGCAACTTTATTACAGACAGATGCTTTTATTCAGTATTTACATGAAAGACTTGATCTGACTGAGTAGTTTGGGAGATTGAGGAACTGGATGTGAAGGAAATAAAAACATGTATTATGAATGAAAACCTGACAATTATTCAGCTTACACTTTTATTTATTTAATTGCTTTGTTCTTCTTTACAAGTTTATCTTTGTTGGAAGAGTTGAATTATTCCAGAGTACTACCTCACCTTTTTTCCCAAAGCTGCACATACATACCTGTTATCCGCTTTATGGGAAATAACTTTTAGCCAGTGTGCACATAAAGTCAAGAATTTAATTTATTTCTTATGTTATGATACTGCCTAGTCATATGTTATGATAATTGGAATCTTTACTTGGATAAATGTTCAAATAGATGAGTGCAGTACATTTTTATAAAACGTCTGTTTATCCCCATTCACTCCTTCAGCCAGATTGGCAAAAGTCCTTGGAATATGAAAAGGAGGCAAAAGTGCAGGTTGTTTTTAGTTAGCTAACTATCCAGATGACAGTTTTCTAGTGCAATTTAGTAGCTTTGCAGGAAATTTTCAGTAACTCTGGAATGAAACATGTTCCATCTTATTCTGGTAACTCTTTTACAGTCAATAGCATATATCTGTAGGCAGGTTTCTTTAAAGAAATTATCACTTCTCTGAGGATATAGATTAATACTACAGTATCCACTTATCTCCCATGTGTTTAACTTTATTTATGATGAAGATTAAACTAAATAAAAGCATTCTTAGTGTTCAGATAGGAATGCTTCACCAGGTATAACAAGATGTGCAACTTGGCATTTGAATAGAGCTGGGTGATTGCTACAAAGTTACAGGTTTGTCTGTAAGTCAGCAGGTGTCCTTCCCTATTGTTCCACTTCACTTATTTTTAATGTTATGAGGTGAATAATGTTCAAAATGCTTTTAGATATCAGACTGCCAACCATTAAGATATCACTTCACTGAATTCTTCCTAAATTCTTCCTCTTATCAAGTGTTGGAGGAGCTTGATCTTCATTTTCAGAAGGTTTTGTAAGACTTATTATTCCTTCAACTCCCTCATCTTTGTATCATTCACTCATAGCATTAGTAACCATCACAGATAAATTATCTATTGGAAATAATTTCACCTTGTTTCTTGTTTTTCTTCCAGGCATGCACCACCACAGCAGCTCTGTACAGAGAATGTTGATTAATACACCATCCCACCCTCTGACTTTTATTGCCTTAAGTATGAGAGTTATAAGATAAACACCTGTTGAATGAGTAAAAGTGTATTTTGGCAAATATTTATATGTAAATTTCATTTGAAGTGAGTATCTGTCAATAATTTCAAAATATTGCTACAATTTGTAGTACAAAACAGATTCACAGAATATTAATTTTCTATACAATTTATTATACTCGTGTAGATACATGTAATTTTTAAAAATAAAGGCTATTTTTAGAGCTCTGATGACCAAGAGCATTATAGTAATTCTTGATTCTTTAAGATCTTCCAAAGAAACATCTGTATTCATCTGATTTAATTTTACTTTTTTTTTAAGAGAAAAAAGACACAGAAAAAAAACAAAAATAAAAAGAGACAAACAAATGACAGCAAACACAATACAATATCAGTATAGGTTTGCAAAACAAGATGATAGGAATTTGACAATGATTGTAATACTGCATATTGTTACCTTCAAAAGTGTTGCTTAGAGTGCTGGAGGTGAATGCTCTTACTCGCCTAGCTTCGCGGATGGACAAATTGAAGGGCAGAATGATGCAGCCAATTTTCAGAGCACATGGTAGGGCCGGGGCTCCACTCCTTGTCTCGCAAGCTAAAGTCTGAGCTCCCTTCTTTGGCCACCACGTTTCTTTGAAACTGCGGAGTGATAAGGCCCTGCAGGCTAGAAAACCGCGTTTTCACAGCACGACCCACTTTGCTAACAACTTGCTTGATCGGTCGGATGAGCCACCAGATCTGGAGACAGGTGCTGGGTCTGCTGCTGACGGTTTGAGACTGTGAATAAGTCATCTCCCTAATTCTGAGACTTGCTTCCTCGCCTGTAAATGGGAAGAATATTTTCAGTTTCATAGGATCGCAGTGAGTACCGTATTAAATGAATGTGATTCAAGAATCCAACACAGGTCAGTCATGGTGGCGCATGCCTGTAATCCCAGAACTCAGGAGGCTGAGGGAGGGGTTCGAGACTAGCCTGGGCTACAAAGTGAGTTCACACCAGCCTGAACTGCATAGATAGCAAAACCCTGCCTTAAAAAGACAGCAAACAAACAAACACGAAGGATGACAAGAGGTAGGCGTTCAATAGCTGTTGGGTTATTATTGTCAAATCCAAACAGTGCCACTTATTAGCTCTATGGTGTTAGGCAAATGATTTAACCTCCCTGAAGCTTAATATACCACCTGTAAAGAAAAGGGTTTGAACTAAGTGATCTTTAAACTGCCTCTCCTGAGTAATATTTTGCAACAGTTTTTTTCAAATGGCTCAGAAGTAGGTCTTAAAATCCATTTTAGTGGATTGTGACCAAATTTAAAAGAATAAAGTAGAAGGCAATAAAAAAAAATCAGAATGTATCACACAAAAAAGTGTTGCTTAGATTAACAGATATAGACATGTAAAATTGATCTAATTATATGAGTATTAACTGTTCTCTTCCAATAACTAATACATTTAGTAGTATGGTCATTTTTCATATCTTATATATATATATATATATATATAATATATATATATATATGTGTATATATACAAATTTATGTTTTTCCTTTTCCCTTTCTTCTTTCCACCTTTCCTCTATCCCAATTACTTTTCCTCTATGGGCAGATTCTTACCCTTACATAGTATTTATTATAGATTTTGGATTGCATATACCTTTTCAGTTTTTTCCACTAGGGAGACAATACAGTATTTACACTACTAAGTTTGATTTATTTCACTTATGAGTATAGTCTCAAATTGTGTCCACTTACTTATAAAAGTCTTGATGCAGTCTTTCTTGATAGCTGAATAGTACTCCATTGTATAAAAATACTGCATCTCTTTTATCCATTCCTTGATTGATAGGCACTTGGGTTGTTTCCAAGATTTGGCTATTGCAAATTGTGTTGCTATAAACATGGGTGCACATATATTGCTGAAGTATGATGCTTTTAATTCTTCTAGGAAAATGCCCAGAAGAGGGATAACTGGGTCAAATGGGATCTCTAATCCTAGCTTTTTAAGGAAGCTCCACACTGATTTTCACAATGGTTGCACCAGCCTAAACTTCCACCAACAGTGGAGAAGGGTTCCTTTTTCTTGACAGCCCCACCAGCATTTGTTATTGGTTGATTTCTTGATCTTGGCCATTCTTTCTGGGGTGAGATCTGATTTAATTTTAATCATGCATAGTAAACAATATCAGTGTTTGTTTTACTCACTAGTCACCTAATTTAGGTTTTAACAATGTTATATTTTAATATGGTTAGTTTTTAAAGTATATGATTAGTATTTGATTACTACTCAGACCTTCCAAATTCTGTTCTGACTGCAGGATCAGAATTTCATTTACTCTATGCCATTAAGTTTGGCTTGCTGAGAGTATGATGAGGCTGAAGAAAAAATATCTCAACTAATATTTTAAATGGGAAATCACTAACTTCAGTTTCTCTTTAAAGCCAATTGCTTTGACACTGTAATTTATAATTAAATGCTTCCATTGACACACATCATTGTCTCAAGACTTAAAAGATTTTCTTTGTTTATAAATAGACACATCTATCATCAAAATAGCTTATTTTGTTATTTTCAGACAGCAAATATTTCAACATATTGAGTAAGTCTCATTCAAGAAAAATGAAAGAGAAAGGGTGGTGCAAAATCAGACAGCACATCACAGCGTCTCTTGGATCTTGGATTCACAATACCTGGGAAACAACAACTTGGCAAAGAAAAAAAAAGAAAAGAAAAGCTCAAGGAATCAAAAAAGAACTGACAGGAAAAACTAGAAATCACAGGGAAAGTGGAGAAACTGAAGACAATGCCGAGAAAAAAGGAAGCAGGACAGAAGCCTATCTCCAGTTCCTGGAGGGGAGGGGCTGTCTCCACAAACACAAGGTGAGTTCTGAGAGGGACAACAGCCCAGGGAAAAGCAACGAGTCAGGCCAGCAACAGCACTAGCCCCAAGAAAGGTCCACAGTTACTGTAAACTACATGTACAGCATGGGTGAGTGTCTCCTTCTGCATTGCAGGTTAAATTTGAGGAAAACTATATGCAACAACTGCCATATTTGAGAGTGACTGATCTGAAGCCATTCGAGAAAGGGGTTTATTGTTTAAGACTGAACTAGTCTGAGTCTTAAACAATAAGAGGCCAAACAAAAAATATACTTCAAGGTTTCTGGGACCACCCACAGTGACTGGTTGAGGGTTGGTCACAAGAGTCAGTCACAGAGAGGGTGTAGGTTAAGTGTAATTGCCTTGAGAAGTTTCAGCAGCAGCAAGCTCAGGCCCAGAAGGACATGATGGTTCCACTTTCTGAGAAGTCAGGCTGGTTGCAGGTAGTTTTTGGAGGAGAATGACTTTGACAGTGCTGCCTTAAGTCTAAGAGGCTGCTTGAAACCCCTCCACCCTTCTCTGTTGCCTATCCCTAACACAGAGCTCAAGGATCTATTTGCTTTCCTCATCTGCCAACATGATTAAGGACATACCTCAGCTTGGAAGGTTGTCACTGCCTATGGTGCATGGACAGAGGGGTTCCTGGATGATGGAGGCATTCTACAAGCCCACAGGACATAAAATTATGTGGACATAGCAATGAATTGGGGTGGACAATTAAACAATGACTACTATATCCTGCAAAGTTGATGGAGAAATAAAGTGTTTATTTAGTAAATAACACTAAGAAGCATTAAACCGCAAAACCAGAATCCCAAGAAGTTCTCAAGCATATCCAAAACAAAGACAGTGAAGCTAATTCAGGCAGGGAGAAAAGTTGGGAAAATGTTTAAAAAGTGAATTAATAGTAGAGTAATAATGCAATGATGAGAATACGTAAACAACTTTGAGTAATAACTTTCAGTATGAATGGTCTTGATTCCACAACTGAAAGACAGATTGATGTTAGATCAAAAAACACTAACCAATAATATGCTGTATACAGCAAATATATTCAAATGAACTATTATAGCCTAAAAATCAAAGGATGAAAAACAATATTCCATGTAGTAGCAATGCAACAGTAAGCAAGAGAGTAACTGTCCTGATTTCAGATAAAGTTGATACCAAGCCAAAACTGATCAGAAGAGGCAAACGATGTTACTGTATATTGGGTAGAGCAACAACTCAATGGGAAGAGATAACAGTTGTTAATGGACATGCACCAAATATCTACATGCTCCCAAATGCATCAAAGGACTCCGACTAAACATAAATGATCAGATAAACATAAACACAAATATACTAGGGGAGCTCAATACCCAAATATCAAAGAGACAATTCGAAATGAAAAAAAATCGACAAAGAGATATCAGAATGGAACAACACCTTTGAACAAGTGGACTTAATAAACATCTATAGATATTCCACCCAAAGCAAGAATGTACATTGTTCTAAAAAATACACAAAACTTTTGCAAAACAGAGCAAATACTAGCCAATAAATGTTCTTAAATAAATACAAAAGAAAAAAAATCCAAGGTATGCTATAAGTTCATAAACAAAGGAAACTTAAAATTAATGGCAAAACAACTCACAGAAATTATCAGAACGTTTATGAAGGTTAAATAATATACTTTGAAATAATCAATGGGTCTCAGAAGAAATCGAGGAAGAAATTAGTTCTTAAAACAAATGAGATTAGTTTAACATTCTACAACCAATGGGATACAGTGAAAGCAGTCCTAAGACAGATATTTATGAATGTGAATGACTACAGCAGAAAAATAGAACAAGCCCAAATAAATAGTCTATTAATACAGCTCAAGGTCCAAGGGGAAAAGAAGAAAAAGAAAAGGAAAGAAAAATTGAAAATCAGAGCATAAATTAATGAAATTGAGACCAAAAATCAATATAAGTCAATAAATTGAAGTTCTGGGTCATAGTTTTCTTGTTTGCTGTGACAAAATATGTGACACACAAAGTTAAAGGAGAAAAGATTTACTTAACTTACAGTTTTTAGAGATGTCAGTCCATAATCCACTGCCTCAAGGCACAGTGGCTTGGCAGAGGAATATTGCAGAGGAGCATAGTTCATGGACCCCCAAAAATACCAAAATGAGTAAGGGGATTTAAAGCATCTTTCCACCCCTTTTATTTTATCCAAATGACTTAGGGCAGGTAGCAGTCACACCCTTAATCCTATTGCCCTTGAGCCTCATATTGCACCATGAATCAATTCCAGCATCACATACTCTGTCTAGATCCAGCCACCTCTGACCACATGAGACCTTCTGGGGACATCTAAACACGAGCCATAACAAGCTAGTTCCTTGAAAGAATAAGCAAAACACAAAAATGCCTATCCAAGCTTGCCAAAAGACTGAAAGAAAAGATACCTATCAGTGCAATTAGAAATTTAAAAAGTAAAATTGCCATAAACTGACAAATTCTAGAGGAAAATTAATAACTACTTTGAAAATCTGTACTCAAACGAATTGGAGAATCCAGAAGAAATAGATAGATTCTTAGATACACATTAATCTCCAAAACTGAACCAAGAAGATATAAAACCCCTGAGCAGTCCAGCAGCAGACAATGAATTTGAAGCAGTAATTAAAAACATAATACTAAATGCCAGAGCCCAATAAATTCAGTGCTGAATTCTATACAAACTTTGAGAAGATCTAATTCTGACCCTCTTCTTAGTCTTAAAATTGAAAGGAAAGTAGTATTGCCAATCTCATTCCTGGAATCTATCATTGCTTTCATTCTAAAACCAGACAAGGAAACAATTAAGAAAGAAAACTACAAGCCAATATCATTAATAAACACAGATATTAAGGTCCTCAACAATATACTGGCAAACAATGCAAAAGCTTCTTAAAAAGAGCATATAGGCTTCATTCGAGGGATATAATTATTGTTAAACACAAAGCAATAAACATAGTACACCATAAAAATAGAAGGAAGGACAAAATTTACATGATCAGCTCAATAGATTTGTAAAAGTCTTTGACAAAATCTACTATCCATTCATGGCAAAATTTTTGAATAGTTAGAGTATATATTATCTTAATCAGGTGAAAGTTATTTATGATAAATCAACTTCCACCATCATATTAAATGGGGAAAAATTACTTTTTTCTAAAATCTGAAATAGGTAAAAGATGTCCACTATCAGTACTGCTGTTCAATATAATACTCAAAACTTTATCCAGAGCAATCAGGCAAAAGAAAGCAATAAAAGGGTTATGATGAGGAAAAAAAAAACCAAACTGGTCTTATTTACAGATGACATTATCGTTTACATAAAAGACTGAAACAATTATATTAATGCTGTCTTTTTAATTTTTGATGCATGTGAGTTCGAGAACATAGTGAAATGTCTAATATCTACTTAAATTTTGACCTGGCACTTTACAAATGCAGAAGTATTTGCCATTTTTATTCTACATCTCAATTCTTACATTCATAACAGAAATTTCCAGTTTAACATTCTCATGTCAGATTGTATCTGCCATAAGTGATTTGTGATTGGTATCATAATAGTGGTCATATGGAAATATGTATGGATATACTAAGGGAAGTGCCAGAGTGTGTAATTTGGTGTAGTAGTATTCATTAATCATCTTTAGCTTTATTCAAAATACTCAACTAAATTTAATAAAAGTCCCATTCATTTTAAAGAATTCTTTTTTGCATGCCTAATTATTCTTTTTTCTTTCTTATCTTCTTTAAAAACATAAAATCTTAGCTTAAAAGTCAAATTTCAAATGTATTATTACATGTGTACTTATATCTATGTCATTGTATCCTACATATCTGTATTCCATAGAATAAAGAAAAATGCTAACATCTAACTTAGTAAGATTCAAACTTTTCTATTCTTTCAATGGCTGCCCTCATTGCTAAGAATGGACACTGAGCTCTGTATAAGTATTTTGTAGTATTGTTTGAGCTAAAAACAGACAATATATGTTTGTGGTTCTATTATTACCATTATTCATGTCATAAGACATTACAAAATATCAATTTAAGAGATATTTTAATGGTTGCATGTAGTGATGTAGTATTTTCTTAGAATGACACAGAAATCCATAATAACATACTTCCATGTACAAAAAAATAGGAAATGTTATACCATACTTAAGTAACAGTAGTGATGAACGGATCACCTAGGACCAGTATTGTTTCATTCGATGTCAGTGAAATTCGTGCTTTAGATAGTGACATTCTTTGTAGAGACAGCATTTTAAACATCACCTATTCTCTTCAGGTTTAGATATTCCTGGATATCATGAAATCTAATTTTCTAGAAGTAGTCAAAGCAAAACCTGATAGATATTACAATATTCTTGGAATGAAAATTCTATGGTTATATCTATAATAGGTATACACTGTGAGTTACTCTTAATCCGGTCTGTGTATCTTTGAGGTGATTCTCTGACAAGTACAAAATAAATGAAAGCATTTCATGTATTTCAATTCTAGTATTCATGTAAAAATATACCTCTACTTGGTTAACCTGGGTTTATTCATGAGAAAGGCAATAAAGTATTTTTCTGAATTTTATGGCATATCATGCTGAGAAAATAACAGTTGGAATATCTTAATATCAGCCTTTAAGTAATAATTAATGACTGATTTTTATTTTGTATATGCATTTTAATGAATTTAAACACATTTGCTACAATGTATTTTTGTTTTTTCAGGAAAAATGAGTTTTCCTAAATAATCCTTTTTATGTGAAAAATGTACAAACAATTATTCTTAATATTTTGTTAAATTACTATTGATTTCATTTTCTCAAGTCACAGAGTAAAGCTGTCATATAATCTGTTATATTGTTCAGAATATCATGAAAAGCAAGTACAACTGCAAATATACACATTGTATTCCACAAATTTAATCCATACATATATCATTTTTACTAAGCATATTTTGAAAATTAATCCATTTTGGTCCATATAACGGCCTAATTATTTTTAATGACATTTTATTGTATCGTGTACCTATGAGCAATATCTTTAATGAACATTTATGCTTATTCTAATATTTGTTCTATTATAATTTCTATCAAAACAAAAGTCATTGTTTACATGGTACTTCATGAAGTTCTGATAAATTCTTACACTATAGTGCTAATATATCACCCAATGACACTGAGTGACTTACTCCCTCCCTGACAATGCTATAAAATGCATACATAGCTCCTTCAGCTGTGGCAGTGATGTGGGACAACCAACATACAATAGTGCAGGTAATACAGGAAAATATGTACTGTGATTTAAAACAATATTTCTCTTACACTTGTCTTCTTTCTCTGTATAAAACAATATATTTCCAATAGTGGAAAATACATTTTTTTCTTCATCAAGTACATGATTATGACCTTTACCTGTTTTTCCCATTAGGTTTTTGCATCTGGGTATTTATTCTTTAATTAGCTATACTTGTAATGAATAGTTTATCATACATAATTGTACTCGTTCACTGGAACAGAAAGGGAAAGACACCTACAAAACACTCAATACATAACATTGCTAAATATATTTCAGTATTATTATAAAGTGTTTCAATACATAAACAGAGAGATTTTCAAATGTATAAAAAAGCAGAGATTAGTATAATTAAATCTACCATCATTTACCTAGTTTCAATAATTATTCATATTTTGACAATCATGTCTATTGTTTGCCTGTATGCAAAATAGTACGTGGTATAAGCATCAATCTCATTCCTTAGAGCATTTTTGTATGCTTCAGTTTGTTTTGTGTTGCTTTGCTTTTCGAGGAAAACTCCAGGCATAATTTCTTTCCCTTCTAAATGCATTAGAATGCTGTTATGGTGTAAATCTAGAATGCCTTCCAAAATTCTCATGGATTCATAGATCGTGTTTTCAGAGGGTTACTGAATTATGAGGCTTTTTACTTCATTTGTGAGTTAATCTATTTTTGAGAAAATAATTTGATGGGGTGATTTGGGAGAAATGGAAACATTAGAGCTAGGACTGAGGTGAGGGGAATGGATTATGGGGCTGTAACTTTGGGAATTATATCTGACCCCTGACTCCTTCCTTTCTAGTTCTCACACTCTCTCACTGTGTTCTAGCTGCCATGAATTGAGCATTTTCCTTTGCTATGTCCTTTCACCAGGATGATTTTGCCCTGTCAGTGGCCTAAAAAGCATTAGAAGTAGCTGATCATGGTATTCTACCCTTTGAAATACTAAAAAAAAATTGATCCAAACTAAATCTTTCCTTCTTCAAATAAGTATCTCAAAAGTATTCTCATCATATATGATTAATGTGTCATGTTTCAATTTCTTCAAAACTTCATGTTCTGGTTTGTGTCTGGATGTACCCCAAAAATCTCATGCAGTCATGGGTGTGTGCTTTCTGGAGACAGCTGAATCTAGAGTTTGTGATTGATTCATTGTCTAGTGCTGGGATTATGGGTGTGAGTGCTACATCCACCCTTACAGCCTGCATACAGTATAAGGAAAGGAACAATTTGTTTAGCACACGGTTTGTGGCGTTGTCAGCACATATTCAGCTGGCCCCAAGGCATGAATAGTTCATGGTAGTGGAAGACAGCAAAAGCAGCAAAAGCAAACAAGAGAAGAGAATGAAAAGAAGACTCTTGCTGTTCCTTATATTCTATGTAGGGCACACCCATCCTAGCATGAGTGTAGAACTCACACCCATAATTCCAGCATTGGATCATGAATCAAACACAAATTCTAAAAGCCTATCCCCATGACTGTATGAGACTTTGGGGGAGCATTCAGACACTAACCATTACACTTCAGTTTTACTGTTATCTTCCTTCAAATTTTGAGTAACATGCAAAATGTCTTATAGTAATCTAAACCTGACTAATTAGTTCTACTGTAATATTTAAAGGATATATTAAGTACCACATTAATTTTTCAAATATGCAAATAATACTCTGTCAAACTTCTAAATTTATTTTTAACTTTTTTATAAGTACATGTTTGTAGTATATAATGATTACATTCCATGTGTGGGGGGGGTTGTTAAATGCGCATAACACATTTTAATTCTTTTTACTTTCTTTTATCTTTCCCTCCCTCCCAGTACTCATTCTCTGAAAGTAAAAAAATGTGCAGCTAAGCATTAATTCTCAAAGGCAAAGCAAACACTTTCATATCATTAAAAATAAATGTAATAGAAAATAAATATATACTTTGAGTCAAAATAAAGAAGTTAAATAAGAATAAAATAATAACAAGGAATGATACACTTATTTTATTAATGGAAATATCCAATTTTATAAAGATTAAAGGTTCCTTTTTTTAATAAAAATTTTACTAACATTGTTTTCCCATGTAGAATTGGAAAACTGATCCATAAATTTATTTGTCATAATAAAAACTGACTAAAAAGGATGATTTTAGAAAAATGAGAAAAAGGAGAGAAGGAAAGAGATTTTTGAACACATAATGAAATATTTTACAAAAATTTAATAATTTAAATTTCGCATTTGATAAATGGACTCATATATAATGACATAAATCTGTGCCACAGATATACACTGTATAGAAAATGAGAAAATGATTAATAAATGATTTCAGAAAATTTGCTACTGATCATAAGATATCAAAATTAGAACTGTAGAGATTTACAAACACTTCTTGTGACTTGGAATTCATACTTAAGTAAGACCTAATGTACACAGGTACATAATCATGCAAAAATTTGCTCTAATATCCTGGAAATAATTTTTCTGGGTAAATCATTTTCCAAGTTTATTAAGGGCAACCAAATAGATCACAGTATTACATCTTATTTTGAAGCAGAAAAGTTTAGAGGTTGGAAGAAAAATATGAGAAGACTACTATGCTGCTATCTAATTATATTCAGTATTAAATTAAATCATCAATGTTATTTTCTGGAAGCAGGTGGGATCAAATTTAGGGCATCACACAAATTGGGCAAGTATTTGATTTCTGAGTTCTACCCTCAACTCCAATTTTTTTTTTTTTTTTTTTTTTTTTTTTTTTTTGTGGCACCGGGGATGGAACTCTTAACCTCGCGCCTGCCAGGGCAGTCGCTTAAGGCACTGAGCCAAACTCCCAGCCCTGGTTTTTTGAGGCAGGGTCGCACTATGTAGCTCAGGCCGGCCTTGCGCTCGCGTTGTAGCCCAAGCTGGCCTCGAACTCACAATGCTCTACCTACCTCAGCCTCCCGAGTGCTGGGATTAAAGGCGTGCGCCACCACGCCCAGCTCTCAACTCCAATTTTTAACATTTTAAATTATACTTTATAAAAATTAAGTAAGTACATATAAAATGTTCAGAGTTAAAGAGAGTTATCTTAATTCTGTTGGCATTGAAAAGATTTCTTTATCAAAGCCTATATTTTGGTTTGTGTCTGAAAGTCCCCCAAAGGCCTCATGTGTCCAGAGATTTTGGAGGTGTTTGGAAAATGGAGGCACTGCATTCATCAGTGGATTCATTCACTGGTGAGTTTAGCAGCTGTGTGCATTATTGAAAAGTGTGACCTGGTTGTAATGGGGTAGCCCTCATTGTTTGAACTCTAAGAATATATTTTTGTCCTCTGTTCTTCCCTTTTCTCTTTGTATCCTGGTCACCACAATGTGAGTAGTTTTCCTCTACCAAACCCTTTTAACATGCCTTTTCTGATGGAAAGCCAGCTGGCTATTGAATAAATCCTTTCAAAATCCTGAGCTCTAATTAACCTCCCTCCTTTTAACTTGTGGGCATCAGGAATTGTAACTCAGTGGTGAGAAAATGACTAAGATAGATTTTGGTACTAAAAATAGAGTCGCTGTGATTATACATGAGCATGTTGTTTAGAAACCTTTGGAAATACTTTGCAAAAGGAGTTTGAAATAGTTGTGACGTGAGGTAGAGAAACTCTAGAGCAGTCCAAACCAAAGTTGATGGGTAATACTGGTAGACACTTGGAAAGCTAGAATGCTGATAGAAATGCACACAATGAAAGTTAGTCTAAGGAGGCAACATATATTATGTTCTTTGTTTCTACTTAGTATATTTACAGTACCTAAAGTTTACATTGTTTGTGTGGATTTGGTACATACACATAATACCCCTTAATTTTGTTCTAGCAGAAAATTTGTCTATCCTTCTGTCATCTCCTGAGACTCTGTGGGTGATTAAGATCAAGGATAGCAGGTTAATTTAGCTGGTGGAAAAATTTCGAGACAGCCTAATGTTCAGATTTTGGCAAAAATACCTTGGGCGGCTTTCAGTCAGATCTAGATTGAAAATTGGTAGCAAAAAAGACAATTAAAAAAGTTGGTTTTTACCAAAGAAAGCACATGCAAAGGTTGAATAAAGGAAAGCTTGATTAATGAAAATACCAGCATTAACATGAAGTTAAATCCTTTAGATCAGGACAATAGGAAACACACCTCAAATACATCTTTGGAATCAACAAGATCTCACACTTTACAGGATGAAGGGGTAAAAAGTGAAAGACTTTTCTTTGAAAAGAGAACCCCAAGACACACTGCCAAAGACTGGCTGCCTTGGAAATTGTTCCCAAATATTTGTTTCACACTGCTCAGCCATGTAGACTCTCAAATTTCTCTGCAACCATGATACAAGTGGTCCCATATATTGCTGGAGCTTGTGTCATATCTGTGACAATTCAAATAATGCTAGTTTCATGAATATACAAAATTCAAGAGTTATTAAGTCAAGGAGCCTTCAATTCAGATTTCAGATGAAGTCTTTAGAGGGAAGGCAATGAGTCACTGAGAGGGCAGTGCACAAAGTAGAGCAAATGAAGCCTACAATGCTTTGGATTCTCAGGAAGTCAGAGAATCCAGAAATATGCAATGGATGATAATAGCCACAGGTAGTAAAAAATGCCACCCCATGAGGGCTACAACCAGAGTAGCATAAGGGCAAACCCTCCTAAGTTGCTTTGGAGCTCACATCTCACTACAAATTTCCCTGGGGGCTGAACAAAAAGCTTCAATATGTTTAACTAGTCTTTCTGGGTTTCAGTCTTGCTTTGGTTCCATTGATTTCAATCACACTGTTTTTCCATTTTAGAGTGGGTATTATTACCCTGTGCCATTGGATGTTGTCATTGATTAACTTTCCATTTGACTTTTGTGTATATGTATATGGTATGTCTATTTTTACTTATGTTTGTTGCACAATTTAGGTAGACATAAAGACTAGATTTATTACGGCAAATTTGTATCTGTAAGTGATGTATCTGATTCCTCTTTTTTACCCCATTCTCATCCTCTATTCAAATCCCCTCCCCCCGTCATTCACAGAGATCAGTTTACATTTTATCCTTCTTTTCTCATTTTTTCTTTCCCTTCCTTCCTTTCCCCTATCCCTCCTTTTCGTATTTCACAATGTCTATTTTGCATTTATGGTTTTATTTATATTATCGGTTTCTCGTTACAGAAAGATAAGGCAATGTTTACACTTTTGTGTCTGACTTATTTCACTTACAATTATGGTCTCAAGTTCCATTCATGTAGCTATAAATATCTCAATTTTATCTTTATTTATGGCTGAGTAATGCACCACTATATATTTTAAAACCTGATTTAAAATTATACTATAGATCTACTATGATATAAACAGCATGGTACAGGTGAAGAAAAAGGACCTGAGGATCAATGCAACAGACTAGAAGACTCAGAAACAACTCCAAATGCACTCAGTCACCTGATCTTTGAAAAAAGGGCCAAGCACATTCAATGGAAGAAGGATGGCCTCTTTAATAAGTGGTGCTGGAAAAACTGGCTCTCTACATGCTGAAGGCTAAAAGTAGATCAATGTTTATGGTCATGCACTAAAGTCAAAGTAGATCAAATAGCTAAATATTAAAATGGAAGTGCTAAATAACCTGGAAGATAGAGTAGGTAGAACTCTGCAAGATATAGGTGTAGGAGAAATCTTTATGAACAAAATTCTATTGCACAGGAATTATCACAAAGATCGAAAACTGAGATCTCATATTATTAAAAAGCTTTTGCACAGCAAAAGAAATCACCAACATAGTGTAAGACAACCCACGGAGTGGGAAAAACATTTTTCCAGCTGTTCTTCTGACAAAGGACTAATATCTAAAACATATAAAGAAATAAAAACAAAAATCAGACCATTCAAATTCAAAGACCCAATCCAAAAATGGGCATCTGGAATGAATAGACATTTCTCAGAAGAAGTGCAAATGGAAAAAATATGAAAGAAATATTTAACATCACTGGTTGTTTGAGAAATGGAAATTAAAACAACACTGAGATTCCATCTCACCCCAGAAAAAAATGGCTATTACCAAGAAAACAGCCTACAACACAATCTGGTGGGACCATGGGAGAAAAGGAACCCTTCTTCACTGTCGGTGTAAGTGTAGGCTGGTGCAACCACGGTGGAAATCACTGTGGAGATTCCCTTAAAAAACTAGGATTAGTGGTCCAAACTGACCCAGCTATTTCCCTTCTGGATATCTTCCCAAAAGAATTAAAAGCATCATACCACAGCAATATATGTACACCCATATTTATTAAAGCACAGTTTGTAACAACTAAATCTTGGAAATAATTCAAATGCCATCAAAGAGTGAATGGATAAAAAAGTTTTTTTTCACTTGATATTTACTGAAGATCTCGTTACTAATGCCATAAACTTCAAAGGAACCTTTGGAATTGGATTTTTCAGCAAGGCTTGAACTGTTAAACTTTGGCAACTCCTACAGATGAACTAAATGCATTTTGTATAATGAGATATACAAGAGTATTTTGAATGCTTGGGGAAAAATAGTATGGTTTATACCTAGATTTCTCCCAACAGCCCCATGTTATCACAGACAGGGCAATTAAATGGTGGTTGGAGCATGGCGACACTCTACTCATCAATAGACTAATCCATAGGTGAGTTCACTGGAGTGTGCTGTAGGATGGTGGGACCCGATCCAAAGAGGCAGGTCACTGAGGGTGTGACCTGTAAAGGGTATGTCTCACTCCTCAGCTCCTCCCTTTGATCTTTGTCTCTTGGTCACCATGACATCATCAGCTGTCTTCCACCAGATCCTTCTACCATTACTTTTCTGCTGCAGAGTTAACCAACTAAGGACTAAGAAATCTCTAAGCCTTGAGCCCAAATAAATCTCTCCTAATTAATTTCCAATGACCAATAGTAATTGGTAATTGTATTTCAGAGAGAAAAAAAGTGATGATGATCACATGTGAAGACGAAACTAGAAAAATGTGATGAGAGGATTCTTAAGCAGTAGATGAACTGCTTTTTTGAGAGTGATTTTGTTAGTCTGAAAATCACTGAGTTTAATGAAATTATGCTTATGTCTCTTTAATCAAAAATGCTGAAAACAATCTAATCAATTTTTACTACATCTTTTAAGAACTATATCAAAGTTTGCTTGTTCTTATTAATCTTTCACTTATACTAACATGAAAATTTGCAATTAAAAGACCGCAGGATAAAATGTATCAAGTTCTCACAGGTTTTCATCTGCCCTTGTGTAATCTAGACCTGTTCTAGGAGGCATACATTGCTACATGGTTTTTTAAACAAATAACATTGATTGCTGCATTTTTTAAATTAAGTGGTACATTTTTTCAGGACACAAAAATAAATTTTATGTGCAAGAAAACATAATACTCCATAATCTGCCAAGTGATAATTGTGTGTTCAGGAAATCTGTAATCATTATTAGCTACTGAACAAGTTAACAGTATTTTGGATAATGAATCTTAGAACATCTGCACCATAAGGCTTATTATTCAATGAAACAGGAGAGAGCATGCATATTACCAATTCTTAAAAACAATAAATTATAGTCACAATTGCATAAAAAATCATCTATTTTATGAGTGACAGTGATGAAACTAGCTGAGAGTCTTAATGCGCACCACATTTTGATAAATATTGGAGTTTACAGTATCTATTTTTCTGTAACTTCAAATTTTTCAATGATGTCAATTATCGATTTTAGACTATCATACCAAACATTCTCTTTTGTAATTATTCCTTCAGTTCTTTCCCTTCATTTCTTAAATTTAGAAGCTTACTATAGAACATAGTAGCTTTACTCTATGATTTCTTAAATAGCTAATATAAGTGCCAACTGATATTTTCCAGAATGTATGGTAATTAAGATTTTTTGAAGAATGTATGATAATGGCTTAGAATTTGTTATTCTGTTAGATCCCACCCCCAGGTCTCATATGGTCATGGGTGGGGTTTTTTCAGAGGTGACTGCATCTAGAGTATGTGATGCTGGAATTGATTCATGGTGCAATGATAGGCTCAAGGGCAATAAAATTAAGGGTGTGACTGCTACCTTCCTTAAACAGTCTGGATAAAATAAAAGGGACAGAAAGATGCTGTTAAGGGTCCTTATACTTTTTTGCTACTTTCTGACCTCCATGAACTGTTTCTCCTCTGCAGTTCCTCTCTACCAAACCACCCTGCCTCGGGACCAGCCAATTATGGACTGAAGCCTCTACAAACTGTGAGCCAAATAAACTTTTCCACCTTTAACTTTCAATGTCAGATATTTTGTCTCAGTGATGAGAAAAATAACTAAGACAGAATTTTAGAATGTTAGGAAAAACAAAATCCTACAAACATAATGTGACCTATGTCTTTTCAAAGGATTCTTCCTAGATATTTATGCTTTTGTAAAACACAACTGAAGGACATCTTCCTTTATGCAGCATGAAAGATAATACGTTATTGTAGGCAAGTCTATGCCCTCTATTAGCAAATATGTGCCCATACCTTATTGTTCAAAGAACATCACTATATTTATATCTTGATAATATTTCTTTCATCCAATAATTCTTCTTTTTCTGCATTCACAATATAAGTATCGTTAATGTATACTGAGTCTTGACTCAGTCCTGACTCAAAGCCAGGCATTATATTTAAATTTTTTACATGTATTATTTCATTTGGTCACATAATAATCCTAAGAAGTACTGATGATCCTCAGTCTTAAAATTTAGAAAATCCAATGGTACAAATCAATTTATTAATGAAAGAATTTTAGTTTCATTGAATTTTTTATGTGGCATACAGTTAAAATTTTGGCATTAGTGCATATAGAGGAAATAGTCTAAAAAGATAATTGCTCATCCACATTATTACTGCTAACTATATTTTACTACCCATGACACTATAAAACTGAAAATGAATCTTAAAGTTAATGATGTTTAAATTCACTATATAGTTTAATTTGTCAAAAATTGGCTTTTGGCTGAGGAAATAGAGAGGTTGAGGACAGAAAGACTAACATGTTCTCTTCCAAGAGGAAAAAAAATAAATTACTTGAAAAAATTCGACAATGTTTACTAGAATGGGTCTTTCTCCCTCCAGTCTTCTTTTTTCATTTCTTCCACTTTTCATTCTGCTTCACCAAGTTTTGAAAATTTCTTTCATTTTGCTGGTGTATTGTTTCCCTCTTTTTCTCCTCTCACTTTTATTCTCCTGATTACTTTTCTTTTGTTCATCTTTCTTTTTTACCCTCATGTTCCTCCTTGTATTGGGCAGGAAATGAGCAAAAAGATAAAAGATATTGAGGCCCAGGATATGAAGAATCACCACCCTCTTCACCTGTGCATTTGTCCTCATCTCTTTATTACAGAAGCATCATAGGAGCATAAAGAGAGTCTGCAGAACAGGTGTGGCCAACATACGACCTGCATGTTCCATAGGTCTGACTCACCTGGGCCACATATAAAATATAGCAAATAGTTAACATTTGCATTATTTTTATTCCTTGATTTTTAAATATTTTTTCACTATAACATAACAATGTCCAACAAGTGAGCCACAGTTTGGACACGCTTTGGCCATGGCACACTGGTCTCTCAACTAGGTGAAATCTTGGAGTACACCCTTGCCAAGTCTGAAATAGGAGAACAATGTTGGATTATTTTCTTTCTCTTCATTTATTCATCCAACAGATATTTTGAGAGCTATAAGGTGAACAGGACACACACACTCTCTCACAGAGAATACAACAGTCCTATTTAAGCAAGCAATAGGTATTTTTATTGTAACCATTTGAGACACATGCATGTTATATTTATCCTACTTCAGTACAAGTTTTCATATATTTTTGAATGTCATACACGTGTTGCATTAGTTTTGCACTGTGAGAAATCAGTGGATGTCATTAAAAGCACTTTTGCCTTCTCTGATACATTCTTATAAGTCCACACTGTCCACTATGTGACCCACTAGCCATAGGCAACTAATGGGCACATAAAACAATACTAGTCCAATTTGACAAGTCTTACAAAAATATACCACATAACAGAAATGCCACAGAAGATAACATTTATAAATTTTATGTTGATTTTTATATGAAAATTTAAATATAAAATGAAGTTACATAAAATAACATTATTAAAATTTTTACCTTTCTTCCTTTTTTAATGTGGATGCTAGAAAATTCAAAGTTACATATGGTTCATATTATAATTCTTTTGCATTGCACTGTTCTATAAAAGAAATCACTTTGTTGACTAAAATTGATATACATAAAAGTATACATATTTAATTTGATAAGTTTGTAAGTAAGTGTTCATCAATGAAGCCTCACCACAGTCTATACCATAATTACATACAACTTTTATGTTTCTTCCTGCCCTTTTTATTAATATTATAATAAAAACCTTAATATCTACTTTCTTAATGATTTTGAAGTATATAATACAGTTTTGTTAACTATATACATTGACATAAATAGATCTCTAACTTAACTTATATGTCTGAAACTTTGCATCCTTTGATGAAAACTTTTTGGGTTCCCCTTCCTCCTAAGAAAATATTGCAAGAAAATACTGGGAAAAAATATTGCACATATAGTCTTTTATGTTTTGCATGACTAGGTGAGATACCTATAGTAAAACATTATTCCCAGTTCCAGATGTATGACTATAAAATTGTCTTTGTATAGAAATTTCTCAAAGAAATGTTAAGATCTGTCCTCAAATCATAATGATAGATTAGACAAGCATGATTTCCTGTATAGGAACAGTTTTCCATTTTTTTCAAGTAGAAGCTTGCTGAAGTGGAAAAGGATTTAAATTTTATTATACATTCTACAATCTGTCATTTAAGGGCATGATGCATTCTGGTCTATAGTTCCCCAGGGCCTATCTTTAGCCTTTCATTCAAAATGATTCAATTTAGCAAGATCAATTTAATACATATTTGTTAAAATTTTCACAAGCTTCAATGGCAACTTGCCAGTCCCTGCTCATGCTGATGTCTCTCAGTTGTATTACTGAGAAAAAACAAATGGCACAAAGAATATAAAGAGCGGAGGATATAAGCTAGGAGAAATACTGCCATCTACCTAGTTCCTCAAGGAGGGAGACTGCAAGCCAGCCTAGTACTCGTGGCCACATCGTATTTACAAGCCTCGGAGACCTCCCTATAGGTATATGCAGTAATCCCACAATAACTTACTTTAAAGTTTTGTTTCTAGTATGACATTTAGAGATTTTTTACAGTTTATAAAAATGCTCATAGGTTCCTGGAGAATCTAAAACCTTTCATTACAATTGTCCAGAGGTAAAGCCACAGAATTGACAGACATCTGGATTTAGTGGTCAAATCAGTCACTTTTTAAATCATAATTAAATTAAATTAAATTAAATTAGTTGAGATGTTATCAGCCTTTACAAACTGACTTCTTTCTCTATGGAATATGTTTAGAAGGCTCCTCCATATTCTTTAAGGCTTGACAGTTCTTTTTTAAAAAAAATCACAGGATAATATTTCACTTAATAGATTACCAAAATCTATCCACTTTCTGTATCCATCTTATATTTTGTCTTTGAAAATTACAAATAAAATTGTAAAAAAAAATCCACAGGTATGCATTCATTGTTTTTAATGTACATTTTCAAATTTTCTAGGTAAATATCTCAGAGCGCTATTGCTGGATTCTGTAGGGAGACTATACTTAGCTTTGTAGCAAACTGTCAAAATCTTTCAAAGTGGCTCCATCAGCTGACATTCACTCCAGGAATAAGTAGGATGTTCCATTGCTCCATACTCTTGCAGCATGTGAAACACCTTTATATATATTCATCTGCCTTTAACCAGGTGTCTGTTTAGGACTTTCTTCCCACTCTACAGTTGGGTCATTTCTTTTTGTATTGTTTAGTAGTAAGAGAGCTGTTTTTTATTTACAAAGAATCTACAAAAAAAATCAATAGAACAGACAAGCAGTTTTAGCAAGTTCATGGTACAAGGTCACAAAGTCATATACAGAAATCTAGTGTTGGCCTATATGCAAGCAATGAAAAATTCAAAAGTAAAATTGTAAAGGCACAAGTTACAACATGTTATGGATTACAAACTGGTGGTCAACTTGGCACCAGTTGAATTGGTTCAGCTGGTGTTGAGTTAAAGATGCTCCACCTGAAGAAAGTTGCCAGCATAAATAGGGACGTGGAGAAGAAGAGCCAGGCGTTGTGGGTTCTTCCAAGAGTTGCTGTTGGAGCTGCTGGTTCTCCTGGAGGTGCTTGTCACGCTGGCTTCTCCAATGTGGATTCGGCCATTATCGTTGGAGGAGCTTGGGACCTCATCGGTGAGAGTGGCTGTGGTTCATGTTGAGGGAGCTCTGCTCCTCACACTGTGCATCGCTTCCTGGCTCCGGAGGGGAGGCTGTGTGCTGGAGAAGCTGGTCACGCTGGGCTTCCTGTGCTCAACTGTTCTCCATCTTCGGAGGAGCGCGGGACCTCGTCGCCATTGGGGATGGCTGTGGTGCTCTTCAGGGCAGCCCCGCTTCTTCTTTTGAGTATGACTTCTTGGCTCCCACGTAGAACCCTCAACCCACTGCACAGCTTCTTCACCCTGCTGGCATAGACTTTCTAGTTCCACCACTGACCTGTGGCCTTCCCAGCACAGAACCGTAAGTAAACTGGCGTGAGCCCTTATTGGGGGCTCTTAGATTCCCAGTTGGTACTGTGGGAGGGATTGTCATGCATTTGGGTCTCTAGTGGGACTCTTGCATGATATTGCTGTGGGATCCAGGCCCTCGGCTATCCTGGGTCTTAGTGTTGTGGACAGATTTTCCTGCACCGTCTTGTGTTTAACTTTGGGTGATTATTATAAAACAGTATTACAAACCCTGTGTCCTGTATGTAGTTGTTCTCCATGTAACCCCTGACTACA
>RJWM01001782.1:0-67944 GCA_004363535.1 Dasyprocta punctata
AGCACCTATAAAGCCACCCACTCCAATCTAGGTAACAGGGACAAGACACTAAATCTGTATTTGAAATTAGTTTCTAGCATCTAAAAGCTTTACTGCCTACAGATATCTCAAAATCTAAATATAAATACAATGATAATATCCTATGTGACTATTATGCTAAGTTCCAGTCCATACAGAATTTGTATTGGTTTTGGGCAGCAGATACTGATACATACCTTAATAGTGTCATAAGAATCCGTAATAAGTGCAATAAAAAGGCTGAGAACCATATATATGAAAAGGCTGATGAAGGAATATAGGTACAGACGGCTGAACAGCCACACCAAGATGCTCTTCTGCTGGATTTGAGCAAAGGTTGCAAACATGTCATCGCCGTTGACCAGAGAAAACAGGCACTCAGCGACTATGTTCAGATTTTCAAACTGCAGGGAAGGAACAGAAATTAGCCTCTGAGATGGAGTATCCTATCAAGCAGAGAGACGCCACTAGCTTGTTAGCATACAGTTGTTTATGTCCTTAGTAGAAGTAATTTATTAATTTTTAAGACAGCTAGAAGATGACAAGAATAGGAAACTATTCAAAATCACATTCTTTAAGATGATATCTTGGTATTTCCCTTGGGTTCTTCCTAAGCATATTATATATATTTCTGGTCATGTCATCTAACAAATTTGGATCCTGATTTTTTTTTCTACCTAACATAAACATCTTCTTATCTTATTCACACACAGAGAGTATTTGTTATCTAACAGGCCATTCCTTGACAATCCTAAATGAATTATTTCCCTACCACTGGACATTCAATATTTGCTATTATAAAGAACAATGTAATGAACATTTCTATGCATAATGTTTTTTCCTATTATTGGGTAAAAGCTGTTAAATCCCTCCCCCCGTACTGAGGGATGAACCCAGGGCTGTCACACTGAGCTACACCTCCAGCCCTTTTAAAAAGTGCTTCTGTTCATTTTGAGACAGCATCTCACTAAACCAGTGTTACCCAGACTGAGCTTGAACCTGTGATCCACCTGCCACAGCCTCCCTTATGCTGGGATTACAAACATGTGCCACCACACCAGGCTAAGCTGTCAGCATTTTTAAGGCTGCAATCTGTCAAACTTCTCCCTGAAAGAACTACAACCAACCACATACAGAGGGAAGTGGGGCAAAACAATGGATCAGAAAGTTTGGTTAAACGAATGGCTTTCCCGTAGTCTTTCCAACCATGGCTCCAGGTAATGGTAGCACTTCAAAAACTAAAAGCTGCCAGAGGCAGGAAGTGTTGAAGGTGGAATAATCATGGCTGCTGCCTCCCATCCTACCGAGCAGATAAGCTGGGAAGAGCGGAACAAGGTGAGTGGCCCTCAGAATTGGTTCCCCCGGGGGAGGGGAAAGGGAGAATGTGCTCAGTGATGGTGGGGAAGCAGGTGCTGAGCTTCAGCGCGGTGGCAGAGAGGACATCTGTGCCACACTGCCGGGGGCCTCATTGGGCCTTCAGCTTAAGACTCCATTCCGCCCATGAAAGAAATTCCACCGACGGGACCTGATCTGTGTTTCTCCAAGTAACCAAAGGTATGCAGGGGAATGGGAAAACCCCAGGGAGAGGCAAGTGCAGGATTCTGGTGAGACAGAACTGCCCTGGCCGGAAAAGGAAAAGAGCAGGGAGAAGACACATCTGGGTAGGGTTAAGGCAAGGGACTGCTAACGGCCTCAGTCCGGGCCCAGGTGAGTTTGAGGTGCCAGGCAGAAACGCTGGTGGGAGGTGGTCTGGCGGAAGGTATCCACGTGGAGCTCAGGAACAGACCTGATGCTGGCGTGGACACCACTAGGATCCTTGCTCTGAGGGGCTGACCAGTTACCGCAAAACCCACTAAACACGACAAGCAGGTGCTTGACAAACATGATTCTGGGGTCGGTGGGTTAAACATCAGTTGAGTATAAATAAATACTTCCAAAGAGCTTTAAGGATCTAAGTGGCAAAAGACAATGGTGTCTTCAGAGACGTAGATGAAATGAGTTACTGTACAGTTTTGAACCTAGTTCTGCCCTTAAGGATCAGGGCCCACATGTCCATGAAGTCAGCGTGGCTGTGGGGATAGCCAAGTCCTCGATGAGTGTCTGAGACATCTTGACTGGGGAGCTGTGCTGTTGCCTCACATGCAATCAAATAAACCACCCACCACCCTAGCCAGCAGAGGGGCTTCCCTTCCATGTTTCCCTATGTCTTTCATGGATTGCAACCACCTACCAAAGAAATGTTTGCTTCAAAATAATAAAATACTTATTCACTAATCTTTCCCTTCCTCAGTCTTCTAATGCCTTTCCATTCCTATGACATCTTTTCCTGACCCATCCACTCTGCCGTCAACACTTACAACTGATGTCTCCAACCTCTTCACCCTCCAGTCTAAGCTGCAGGAAAATGAAAACTTCATAAAAGATGGATTTCAGGTCACTCTTCTCTCTTAAGATTATACAATGTTAGCCGGGCGTGGTGGCGCACGCCTTTAATCCCAGCACTCGGGAGGCTGAGGTAGGCGGAGCGTTGTGAGTTCGAGGCCGGCATGGGCTACAACGCCAGCGCAAGGCCAGCCTGAGCTACATAGTGCGACCCTGCCTCAAAAACCAGGGCCGGGAGTTTGGCTCAGGGCCTTAAGCGCCTGCCCTGGCAGGTGCGAGGTTGTGAGTTCAATCCCCGGTGCCGCAAAAAAAAAAAAAAAAAGATTATACAATGTTCAGGTGCAAAGTAAAACTCCAAACCGCCAAGGCTTCAGCCTAGGTTGAGTCGCCCTCATCAATATTAACACACTGTGCTTGTCTCCTTCCACATCGCCCAGCCATTCCTATGTCTTTTCCTCATGGGATTTATCTTCTTCATCTCCTATATTCTTCTTCCTCTGTTGTGTCCAATCAAGTCAATATTCAAGGGTTAATTCAATGTATTTTACAAGACAGATGATTATTCTGGGAGCTCTAGCCCCTTCTCTGTTCTCTGTATCAGCAAGTTAGAGAGTAAACCCTGGGATGCTCTTCTATCTGCCTCTCTGTACCCTTCTCTGTACCCTAGGTGGATAGCAGACACCATGTCTTACACTTCTTGCCCTGTGGCTAGACCTGACAGGGTACAGTTTGAGAGTGGTCATGCCTACACCTCTTCCAAATCAACAACTCTGATGTGTTGGGCTAAAGTCACTCTCTGTAGAGACCTAGAGGGACGATCCAGTTGAACAAATCATTTAACACACGGATGATTTAATTGCAAAACAGCAAGTTCCCCGTACAAATATTTTCCCTTTTCTCCACTAGCCTTCAATATGAAGTTAAAGCTGGTTTCTGTAGACATCAGTTATAACTCTGGCTGCGACATCTCTCTCATAGTTTCTTTTGCAATCGGGTCAATTCCTCTATTTAGTTTCAATAACTCTTAAGAGTCTGTACTTCAAATTTCAGAGCTGAAAATAGCCAGGTGGTTAATACTTATCACCTCTACTTAGCTTCCTGTGTAGTTTACTCGTTAGTAGTACAGACACAGTATCTATCTCATCATAATGCTATTCATAACTGTTATATCTCTCTTTCCCATGTGCACATAAGAATTATTTTACTCTAGCAAAATGTTAAAGCAGAGACCCCATAAATTAAGTGAACGGTGCACAACCTGTCATTTTAGTACAACAATAATTGGCTCTGAACCAGTTTCAGTGGCCAAATTCCATAGAAAAAAATGTTAAGATATTCCTCATGTAAGGTCCTAATGTGTTTCCAGCTAGAAGGATCACAGATAGGGTTTAGCCCTTGAGAGACTGGAAGCCCCTGGAAAGCAGTATTGCTGTTTCTCTTCAACGAACTTGCTGAACATTTGTCATGTTCTATGCACCAACACTGGGAATATAAAGAGAAGCCACTTTCCCTGCCTTCCAAGAACTCAATCTAGAAGAATCTGACAAGATTCAGTGCACAGTAGATATTTAACAAGTATTACATGGGTATTTCCACTAAAGTGCCCATAGATTCTATGAAACCATGATGACAAACCAAACATATATTTCACAAATGATAATTTTGGGGTGGAGCTAAAAAGCACTTTGGTTTGAATGTAAACACAACCTGCAATAGCTCATGACAGAGGATGGTAGAGAAGTTTACATCAAGAACTAGCGGCAAGAATCTCATGCAACATTTAGGTGAAATTTTTAACTGGTTTGCAATCCTTTTGAGTAAGAGAGACACTTGGTAAGGATGACCACCTGGAGGGCTTTCCTTGAAAGAAGAGCAATTATCTCCATTTTGGCTAAACCTGGCCTTATTTCCACATATTGATATGTACAGAGCTGGCAGGGATTTTTCCTTATCCTTTCAATTGGCTTTAAGCAATGTATATCGGTTTGGCCGAGGTGCTGATGTGTAGTCTTTGAAGCAAGGTGACAGGTTAGTGTTTCCCCACCCCCACAGCTCCCAAAAAACATGTGTGAGCCAGGCAGGAAGGAGAGCCAGGCTCCATACTGTCCAGCTGGAACTGAGCCTTGAGATAAGAGGCTATGACTTCCCAGGGCAGGAAAGATTACATATCAGAGCTGAAGCACTGACCCCAAAACATGAGATACCACCTCAAATAGTGTTACACAGATTACTCTTTCTGCATACCCTTCTCTCTGCATATTGCAGAGGTGACTTAAGGCCTGCTACCTAGTCCAGCTTACAGCACTTATGTACATTCTCACAGTCACTCATCCTCGAGCCACTCCCTTCTTAATGAATAAATAAAACCCAGGTTCAGCCCTCGGTTGAGGCCTTTTTTCTGGTGAACCACCATCTTGGCTGAACTTAGGACCCCCCTGGCTCCCCATAACTATAAACATGCCTTAGTATCTTTATTCTCATTGTGGGTTGTACTGGAAGTGGTAGGTTGGAATTAACTTATTGTAATTCCAATAACTTTTCCATGGGGTTACAAACTTCCCAGACCATGAAGAGGTTCGGGAAGGGCTCTCTATAACTTAGCTAAAAACCAGCAGCCTGAAATCACAAAGGATCTGCATGTTTTTTACCCATTGCATCAAAAAAGTCCAACAATTCAATAGTTCAATGCCTTGGTCTTCTGTTTTGTAAAATGGGAACTGTGCAAGATTATTATTTACCCCTCACAGAAAGCAAACTCCTTCTGGAAATGTAAAATTCACATTAAAGTAATGTTTAATAATTCAAGATGAGGTTTGGAAGAACATCAGCAGCCTCCATCCCTCTGGGCCCAGACATCTCGAAAGGGCACAGTGCCAAAGTCCATTACTGCTGGGAATGAACATCAGCAGGACTCTTTTCATACCTTCACTCCCTTGAGTGGAATCAATGAAATTAGATGTGGAACAGGAAGACAAGAAGTTAAAATGTTGAGACTTTGGCTACCAGTCAAACAGTAGCACTAAAGTACAATTTTTCTGATACCTCCTCTTTATAGTTGTTTCTTGTTATTGTTGTTGTTGTTTATTTTAATGAAAGAATTAACTTTCGCATTCAATGTTGCTGTGATTTTAAGAATATTAGAAAATGCTTGTGATAATGCTCAGTTTTTCATGGATTTGGGTGACACTGAAGTTCCTTTGGTTCAGCAGATACTGGCAGAAACTGAAAATGCTGACACTTTGGATTAATTTGGGAAGAGGAGGTACAGAGGACAGTAACATTTTCTAACTTTGGATTCAAAGAAGCAGCAAAATGAATCAGAAAAAAACAAAATTCTAAAACCAGACTGAAATTCTTTCACTGCACTGACTTGGGCATTCAATGAATTAATTCAACTATGCATTTCCCCAATCAGCCTGGCTACAGATAAGAGGGAGGAGAGGACAGGGAGACAGAGAGAGAGAGAAGACAGAAAAGAGAGAAAAGAGAGAGGGAGAGGGAGGAGGAGCAGAGGGGGAGGGGCAGGGAGGGAAGGAGGAGGGAAGAGATCATAAATGGACCCGCTGGGCAATTCTAGAGACATACCTCCTCCATCTCTTCCCCCAGAGGGATAAAGGGAGGCTCCCATTAGGTGGGAACCACACCCAGAGGTGCAATGTCCTAAATGCTAACCACTTATCACACGTGAGTCTTAAGCACCTGACATGTAGCTCATTGTCTCAATCACTTTTTTGTCACAGACAAAATACCCAACACCCACAACTTAAAGGAGGTTTCGGTTCACATTTTCAGGTTTTAGACATTTCGGTGTACAGTCAGCTGGTGCCAAAGCAGGGCAAGGTGTAAGGGCCTCAGTGGAGGACAGCTGCTCGGCTCCAGGAAGCCAGGAAGCAGGTAGCAAAGGGAGGAGTCGCGGAGGGAGACACACGCTCCAGGTCACACCGCAGAGACCCAGCTCTTTTGACCAGACCCCTGTACCTCACTGCACGTTTGCCTCTGAGGAATATAGTGCAACCACAATCTAACTGCCTTACAAAAGCCCAGCTTCTCAACGCAAGAGCCTTTTGGGGGACATCACAGATCTAAAGCACAACACTCATTCAACTTGAGATGTTCAGTGAAGATAAAATAAGACGCCAGATTTCAAAGACTAGTACCGACCCCCAAGAATATAAAAGATCTTAATATTTTACATTGCTTGCATGCTGAAGTAGTAGTTTGGCTCTACTAGGCTTAATAAAATACATAATTAAAATCAATTTCATCTGTTTCTTCATTATTTTTTAATGTGGCTCCTAGAATACTTTAAAGTATGCACATACCTCCCATTTGTAGCTCACATTATATTTTTATTGGATGGTGCTGGCCCAGAGGATCCCAGTTCACCTAGACCATTTGAAAGTACAAAACTGAACATATGGAAATGCAGCCAGGCTCCTGGAGCAAATAACCTCATTTTGTACTGGGTGATCTTGACACATGCATCAACAAGAGTAAGACTCATTAGATCCCTTGTCTCTCACAGCTGACCTGGAAATACCATCCTGTTTCTTGGGTCACACTAAATGTTATTTTGCAATGATATGCTTTAGACAATGCCAAAAAAAAAGCTTTACTGGGTATCAGTTAAAGCATGTGCACTGAGGTTAGGCAGACTGCAATTTGAATCCCATTTTTGCCCCTTACCATGTAGATAATCTTAAAAAGTCATTCAGTATTAAAGTTCCTATTCTCTCTAAAAGGATAATGATATTTTCCCGTAGAAAACTGAGGGAATGGCTTAGTAGTTTAGATCTCAAAGATCCCCTAAAGTCCCATACACTTCGGTCTCCTGCTTGTGGCACTGGTGGGAAGTGATGGAATCTTCAGAAAGCAGGGCCTAGTGGGAGGAACTCAGGCCATCAGTGATGTCCCTGGAGGGGTTACTGGGACCCCAGCCTCTTCCTGTCTTCCTCTTCACTTTTCAGTTGCCACAAGGTGAACTGATCTCCCTCCAGGATGCACTTGGCACAGGGCCAAAGACAGTGAAGTCAAGGGACCATGGACTGACGCCTCAGAAACCATGAGCTTAAATACACTTTTCTGCTTAAAACGATTCAAGTATGTATTTTGACACAGTGACGGAAAGCTGACTAATGAGGTTAACATAACAAGCGAGATAAAGAATTTGAGCACCATGCCTAACAAATAGCACTTCAGAATTGTAGCCATTTAGTGAAATTTCAGCAACATTAACTGAGAACCTTCCAGAATAATGATGGGCTGAGAGAGACAGGAGGGAGGCCTCAAGGAGACAGGACCGCTTGCTTTAAGGTCTTCCAGTAATGAATTAAAGCCAAATCTTTAGGCTCCTATTTACTCCACACGGTGCAACACTGCCCTCTAGTGACAAAGTACAGAAGCTTTCAGAGCAGAAGGAAAGGAGGAAGAAAAATGTAAATTTTCCTGAGTGATAAGACAGTAAGTTCTCTAGCCCAGAGAACTATCATATCTAGCAACAGTTCTTACCCCTGAGTCACCTTCAAAGCAGTGACATGAATTTGAAAAGCAGTAAGTTTACTAAGATTTACTACTAACCCACAGGTCATCACTGTTAATTATATGGTGTTTCAAACAATAATTCTCTATAGACATTTTAAATGCGACATAAAGAGCAGAAAGCCTGGGCATGCTGGGTCACTGGGTTCTCTTTTGGTAGAATAACAAGGTTTGGGGCTCATGGACAGCACTCTTCATGAACAGTTTGCAACACAAATTTGATCACATATTTTGGATAATGCAGCTATCAAGGTCAAAACAGTACAGTTTCGGGTTGAAGTGTTACACAAACTTGGAAGCAATCTTCTGTATGTTTCAATTCTCTCCTTGCAGAGCACCTGAAGATACTCAGGGGAGTTGTGGGGATAAAACGAGAGTGAATACATTGGTTCAGCATTACGTTTACCAGGCAAGCAGCAAGGTCAGCTGCTGTTATTTTTTTATTGTTTCTTCTGTTCCAACAGCCACAGGTCCATGGATGAAAAGCTACATGGTAAAATAGCTTCTTTTACTCTTGTAGGTTGAGAACAAGACCTACCTAGGTCATTTTTTGTTTGTTTGTTTGTTTGCAGCACCAGGGGTCGAACTCACAACCTCGCACTTGCCAGGGCAGGCGCTTAAACCACTGAGCCGAACTCCCGGCCCTCGTCTTTTGAGGCAGGGTCGCACTATGTAGCTCAGGCCGGCCTTGCGCTCGTGTTGTAGCCCAAGCTGGCCTTGAACTCACAAGGCTCCTCCTACCTCAGCCTCCCAAGTGCTGGGATTAAAGGCATGCGCCACCACGTCCGGCTTCATACCTAGGTCATTTCATGTCCTGACATAACCCAGCGAGCAAATTTATCATTTTAAAACTAGAGCACCTTTGCATAACTTTGAGGTTCTTGAGATTCTTATGCTGACTGAAGCTGTCATAGTTTGAACATCAGATTCTGATCTTAAATAAAGCACAGTGATGATAATGGTATCAAAACCACCTGCAGTGACACAGCTCCCATTACAACTAGAAATGAAACAGTGATTTCAGGACATCTTTACCCACCTTTGGTCTCTTTAACTAGCTTGACTGAAAACCTTAACATTTTAAACTAGAGAGACTTTTGTAATAATTTTCCTCAATCAATTTTTATTTTTTAGGATAGTGATCTTATGCCCAAATATTTCTCATCTGATGAAGAGCTGGGTGCATGTGTGACCCCCTAAGTCAGTTCCAGACAAGTTTGACATGCACTTTCCAACTGCTTTCCATCATTTCAATATCTTAAAGTCACTTTAACATCCCAAAGAGGAAACAAAAAGAAAAACACCAAGACAAAGATACCTGCTTCCTTATATTAAAGCTGCATGCCAAAGAAGAGTGAGAAGAAGGTAGTGCTGGAAACCCACCCAAAAGGTCTCAAATGCCCAGTGTATGGAAGGAAAAATTACTGCTACACACCTTCTCATGGTACGGTCCTAAAACAATCCAGCCACAGAACGTGTAGCCCAGATAAATCATGCCAGCACAGGCACAGAACCGGAGAACTTTTGGCAGTGAGGCTTGCATTGTTAATATGAGCACCTGAAAAAAAATAAGAAACTCACAGAATGGGGGAAGTGAAAAAGGAGCAATGGGAACCCAAGGAAGAAACAAATCTCAATCATGGTGGATTTCCCAATGCCAAATGCTTACATTATATGCTTGGAAATAACCCAGGTATCTGACGACTCCAACCCAAACGAAGAGCGTAGACGTCCCAAGCAAAATGCTGCAGAGATCATAATTTGTGAGATTCTAAGGAATGAAGAAAAACAAGAAGGATGAGTAAAATACTCTACTCACTCACCTTTACTTACCTCAGTTTAAAAGTTTAGAAAGAATGGATACTAAGAGGTTTTTGTTTTGTTGTTGTTTGTTTGCTAACTTGTTTTACAGAAGTGGGGATTAAAGCCAGGGCTTTTGGATCAAGTTACATTCCCAGTCCTTTTCATTTTCTATTTTGAGACAGGGTCTTGCAAAATTGCTAAATTATCCAGGCTGGGCTGAAGCTTACCATCCTCCTGATTCAGCCTCCCAGAGTGCTGGGATGCCCACCACGTCTAGCAGTTGCTAAGAATTTTTTTTTTAAACAAAAAAGATAGAGAACACAGTTCCAAATGTGTGCATCTTATTTCCTTTTACTACTTCAATTTGTTGAGCTGATTTTTTTTTCCAGATGATACCCTGCAATTGAAATTGCATTTACCACTGACCTGGCCGTTAAAAAAAAAACAAAAGAGCTAATCCTGTTTGTTAAAGACCGAGCAATGCTTTAACATGACTTCCTAACACAGCTCCTGCTCACTAGGTCTAGTGGAGGAGACAAGCACACAAACACGATGCTAACGTAATACACCAGGAGCGATGACAGATACATGCCAGCTTCCCACAGCTGAGGCACAGAGCCACGCCTGCAGGACAGGCAGGAGAGAGCTCCAGGGGAGTGGACAAAGGCTGACGAGGAGACCAGGCTGAGAACTACAAGCTGTCCTGAAAGGATGGTATCAGACCCAGGGGATGGGCAGGAGGCAGAGCCTGAGACAGGGCAGATGAGGACCCTGGCACTCGGCTGAAGGTCGAAGAGGCAGAAAGGGGACTAACAATAGAAAAATCACTCAGGCGGTTGAGGGGATGGATCTGGGGGACAAAAGACTAAAGATGGGAACCCACGTGAGGCAGGTGGGACAGGAAGCAGCAGCTTGACAGCCAGAGGCAGCCAGGGTGGAGAAGCAGCAGGTGGGGAGGTCAGCTTGCTGAGAATGACCAGCAGTGTGGTATCCAAGGAGAGCAATTAAGCGCTAGATGAGCCGGGGCCTAGTGAGGAGATTAAGTCAACACATTTGTGCAATGTGACAGGCACTGGGGGGCACTCAAGTACTCCCACCCTCTGCAGATCCGCCAGGACACCCACAGGTCACAGCTGAGTCTTGATACATGCTCCGGAGAAGTGAAAGATTTACAGGTCAGTTGCTCCTTTTGCAACTTAAGAATCCCAGGAGCAATTTTCTCAAACTTCAGTTATTATTCTGAAGATGCTGCCAAACTTCCTGGATGATAGTTTTGGGGATATCACCTTCCCCGACACACCCATTTCCTTTCCCCCTACATGAAGAATCAAATCAACCCATGTGCATGGGTGTGAGAACCAACCTAGTCTTCTTGGGATTTTACATCTTAAAATGCCAGAGGTCAGCTGGATGAACATAAAAACTAACAGCTGGAAGTGGGCTGCCCTCACCTTTGCTTTGATTTCCATTTTTAATATGGATCCAACTATGGTCATCAGGTCGCTGATGATCACCAGGACATACCATCCGTTGACAAATTCCCACCGGTCGGCATCACACACGTGTCTCCTGTACTTCTCCAGAAAGAAATCTAGAAATCTCTGCAGCAAACATTGAAAAAAGTTATTTCTCCCAAACCACTTCTCCTTCTTCTGGAAGAAGAAGACAGGTGCAAAATGATGCATTTGCCCATAAAATGACATGGCATTAACTTTTCCAACTGGTAAGTCCATTCGCAGGAGGACATTAAGGAATACACTTTCCACTGTCTGTCATCTAGCCCAGCAGTAAGCAAGTATCTGAGTACCTGCCAGATTAACACAAACATTAAATACATGTATCTGACCCCTCCAGACTCTTGTCAGGATAGCCCCAACACAGTGTGTTCCAAATACTTGGCGTACGACCAGCTCACTCAAGTTGATGACCACCCCATGACCCAGGTACTGTTCACTCGGTCTTTGAAATGAGGGAACCGAGGTACAGAGAGGCTAAGCCTAAAAGGACCTGAGCCCCAGTAGCCCAGCACTACAGTGTGTGCTCCCAGCGTTGTCCCCATCAGTTTGACAGAGACGGGACCCTAACCTTGGATTCAGAGGATTGAGAGGATTACAGGGCAGGTAAGAGAGGTGGATATTTACAAAATGAGGTGGCAAAAGTCAAGGTCAAAAGAAGCCAGAGCATAAGCTATTTCCTTGGTTCCTGAATGGTACCACAATGACTTCTTCATTCCCTTGGCCCCAGTAGAAATTTACACACATGTCACAAGCCAGAATGAGCTTCATGAGGAGCTAGAGTATTTATTCATAAGAGGGAAAAAGGTAACATGAAATTCAGCGGAGAATTTTTAAACTAAAAATAGAATAAAGTAGTTTATACTTCATTATAACTCATATATCATGCTTCCCTGCCCAAAGGAGCTCTGATTTGAAGACAAAATATGAAACCCACACATGGCATCACTCTATCCATAAGATCACTCCTGAATTTGACAGGGTTTCATTTATTTGGGAAACATCCAAAAGCTTGAGAATTCAGCACCTTGTGGCCCATATTTGCTAGCTCAGTTGTAAGCAAAGTAATTATCTTGTTCTACCTGATTAACCAGAGCCTTGAGCAACATCCTGCACCTCATAGGGGCCATCACTCAAATCAATCCAATGGAGTCAGGAGGTCAGGGAGGCCCAACACTGGAAGTTCACTCTTTGGTCAAACTATGGGTATAGAACCAAAGGCAAGGGAGAAAATGCAAACACAGTTACCTTTCGTAACCTCAGAGCGAGGACAATGGATCTGGTGCACAGAACAAGAGATGCCACGCAAATCAAAATGACAAATGTATCGAACACCAGCACATACTGAGTGTTTTTCTGAGCTGAAGAACAAAACAGAGGGAAAACGTTAAGCATGAGAATAATTTCCATGAGAAATGCTATTTGAGAATAATTTCCAAGCTAAACAGAACTTCTTCTAAAAAGAAGTTCAAATGAAAAATAACGTTTTGTATGCTGTCAAAATAAAAATAGCAAATAGCAGAAAGTAATCCTACTGCATTCATTCAGAAGTCTATAAATAAAACATCCCCTGATGTGAAGAGTCATGCATTTAAAAACTATTAATAAAAGCACTAGTATGTATGTATAAATGTTTGGTGTACAATTCAGCTGAAGATGATCCATCCACGTTTCATTCCAAACAGGCAAAAGACCTACAGGCTACGCTGCTCGGTGGCCTCACCAACACGCAAGTCCCCAGCGGAAAATGCTTATAAATAAGCTTTTTCTGCAGGAAGAGAAGAGAAGAGAACTTCTTGCAATGGAAATAAAGAGGAGAGCTGTTATCAGGTGGGTCTTCTGGAACTCACAGTAGCAGGGTGACCAAGGGAGATGAAGCAGGGCCACAGCTGTCCCCGGACTGCCTGGGGCGGCGCAGCCTCCGCCCTCTCCGGCCCAGCTCCCACCTGCTCCACACTGCAGCCATCCTGCTCCTGCTCCCACCTTCCTTGTCCTCGCCTCAGGGACTGTGCCCAGGTCATCCCTCTGACTGGACAGCACCTCCCCGCCCCACACACACATACGCTGAGATGATCAGTTTTCAGCATCAAGTTTCAGATTTAAAATCCTGCATCTCAGCAAAAAGCTCCCCGCTGCCCTCTCTGCCAGCCCTTCCTATTCCCTTTTGCAGCACGGTCTGGGACTGCACACCCACAGCGCCTTTCCTCTCCACTGCATGCTGTGTGCTCAGTGGGCCGAGGAAGGGCTGTGGCCCCCAGAGCTGACCATCAGACTCCAAGTCTCAGGTTTGCAATCGGAAGCTGTGCAGTTCTGGAGAAGCTGCATAAGCCCTGGGTCTCAGTTTCCTCCTCTGAAAGGGGTAGAATAATAATCACGAAGCCCACACCACAGGGCTGTTGTGAGGATCTCCCAAGTTCATCTGTACAAAGCACTGGGAACAGCCCTAGGAAAATAATCTCAAACAGTGCTTCCTGTGTTGAGTTTCAACGTCCGTCTCTGCCCAGGGCCCTGAGCAATGTTCACACACAGCGCCTGTGTTCAGCATAGCACACTGCATGCTCACAGTAGGTGAAGGACCTCAGCAGAGCCCAGGGAGACCACCAAGCAGTCCACAGGAGAACTTCTGGATAGTTGAGCCACGCTAGAGGCAGGGCAGGCGATACAAGAGATGAAAGAATGGGTTCCAGCCTGCTCGTCAATGGACCTGGGGGTAGAAACACCCAAGAACGACTCCTAGGGTTCTGTCTGGGTAAACTGAGTTCAGTCTGGTGGTAGCTGAAGTCACAGGCATGGACGGCCACTTAGATCAGCAGACTGGGAAGCAGCAGTGTTTAAGAATTCAAAGAGATGAGCTCAGGAACCCGGATGGAGAAGAAAAAGCAGAGAGGAGGAAGCTGGACTGGGGACAGGCGAGCATCAGAGGAGAGCCAAGGCTGGCGTGCTCCCCAGCGATACCTCAGCAGAGAAGGCATTCGAGAGAAGGGCCAGTGTCTGGATGGGCTCCTGCAAAGGTGCGAGGGCCCTGATTGAGTGACTGAGAGCAAACGGTGCTCCTGGTGGGGCGGGGCTTAGTTGCTAGCTGTGTATCCCACAGGGCCGCCAGAGAACTGGTAAGACCAGTGCCTGCATTTACCTTGCTATTTTATATTTGAGAAATTTATTGTGAAATACCACTTAATGTGTAAACAGCATAGGAATGTAGCTCTGCCAAAATACAAGGACCCCTTTTTTGTAGGGCCTATGCAATGGAGCAGAGGAAATTGTAGCCATTCTTGGAAAGATGGGGCTGAAAATCTTAGGAAATGCAAGGACAGCATCCGGTACTTTCCTTTCTGGCCTGCAGAACAAAACTCTCTATCTTTGCTTGTATTGGGCCTTATTTATAGAGAGGAAAATAAATGGACCTAGAAAATGCACTAGCCCTACTAAGAGTATCCAGTATTCTGTTTTTTCCTTGAATTACTGAAAAGATTAGTTTGATGTGCGAAGAAAAGGGGGAGGATGTAACCGCAGAAATTGCTTTTTCACTCTGTTGAAACTACATTGCCCTACAAGAATACTTCCCAAACCTGGCCCGGAAAATACTAGTCCCGAGAGTGGCCTCACGCACCAACCAGGCTAGGGGAGTCCCACACCCCACCTAGCTCTTCTGAAGGCCTGAGAAGCCCTGCACACCCCACCACGGGTCAGCTGTAGGACTCAGACCCAGGGCCGTGCAAACATACTACCGACTCGTCGCGAATACACTTAGGTCCCCGTGGAGGGGCGTCCTGCCCGCTAATTCCTCTGGGGCCTCTCACCCTCCGTCACCGTATTTATACAATCCCGTAGATGAAGATTAAGCAGTGCACTCGGAGACGGCATCGGGACTCATAAAAGGTGACGTGGGGTTTGTAGAAAGGGACATCCCTGCATATTTCGCTTTAGGATGATAGGGTAATGGCAAAAGGCAGAGGAAAGCCGGGAGTGCAAGGATGCGCACGTGAAGCACCTGCGGAATATCGTGAAAATAGCATAAGGAGCCCACCAGGGGTCGCCCCGGCCCTGGTTCTACTTCCCCCAAATCCAGGGCACTCTCAATTCATCAGTTTTCAGGAACAAAGGGGGAAAAAAAATCCACGTCCTAAACTGACTTCTCAATTTCAGCTTTTTAAGTCTTTCACATCTCCTCATTTTATTTTAAATTCGTATCCTCCTAGTGATGGAGTCTGATTTCTTAGACAAGAGCACCTGAATTTCAGCATTATTCCTCCCGGGCAGTGAGGGTTGTGTTTCTCCTTGTTGGCCACTGGAGGGAGACAGAGCTCCCTCGTCTGAGCCCAGGCAAGCAAGTTCGAAAAAGAAACCATTGTGCTTGGAAACGAATTTGACCCAGCGGCTCCTTCCGCGGTTTTGTTCTTCGAAATGACTATCCCAAATCACATTTTATATAAACAAGGGGAAGTGTATTTTTTAAATAAAATAGTTGCACCTTACAGATGGACTTGGCTACACATCTGTTCTGTGCCTATCTATGACAGGAGGTGCTGCTTGCTGGAGAGGAAAAACATTTTTAACAGAAAACAAAACTGCATGCTGATCAGAGGAACTACTAAAACTGAAATTAAAAAAAAATTAAAAACCACTTCAAAAATCGCAGGGCTGAAGTATGCAACTGAAAAGCAGCAGGCCACAAATCAAACAGTTTAAAACAGAGAAACCACAGGTATTTTACATCTCACTTCATTCTGATAATCTGATCAAAAGGAAGTTTTGGGGTTTTTTATTTGGTTTTGTCTTGGGTTTGGTTTTTGGTGGTACTAGGTATTGAATCCTGGGCCTCTGCCCTGAGCTACATCCCCAGCCCTTTTTAATCTTGTATTTCGAGGCAGGGTCTTGCTAAGTCACTAAATCTCACGGGCTAGGCTTCAACTTTCCAACCCCTCACAGAGCACAGAACAGGGTCTACAAAACTCATTCTAAACCTGTGATTAAAGGGTAATTTTTACAAAACAACTGAATAAATGACCCAACGTTACAGTAAGTAAGATCTGGGCTCTTCAGCCTTGATCTTTCTCCACTGTCCAAGGCTCAGATCAAAATACATCTTCTCTAAGAATCATTTCTAGATTTTATTTCCCACTCTATCCCAGTGACATTTATCTATCCCTTGCTTTCTTTCCACTCCCTCGTCCTACCCTAACACATGGAGAGATTTTATTAACGTATCAGTCTTCCTCACTAAGGCATTTATTTTTCTTTTTCCCCTTAGGTTGGTTTTCCTTTTTCTTTCTTTTCTGTGCTTTTTGTTTTCTGAAGCAGAGTGTCATTAGGTAGTTCAGGCCTAGGTCTTGAACTCATGGAGATCCTCCTGCCTCAGCTTTCTGTGTGCGGGGATTATAGGTGTGTAGGGCCTCTCCAATAATTCATACGCACCAAGTCCTGTTCTCCATACTTTGCTTTACATATTAACTCATTTAATATTTAATATTCTGAAAGAAAATGCTAATACTACCTTACTTTGCAGAGAAAGATACTAAGAGGTTAAGAAATTGTCTAGCATCGCAGGCATGGTAAACAGAACCAGGATCTAAATCTAGACAGTCTGACTCCAAAGCCGAGTTCCTAACCACCAAGGCACACTACCTCTCCAAGAGATGTGTCGTGTGACAAATAGCTGCTGAAATTAAACAAAAGAGCAAATCCATGGGACCTGCTTTACAGAATCTAATGTTCAAAATATGATTTTTTGGAACCCTTACTTTCAATCACCATCCAAATCAACCACGTAAATGCTCCAAACCCCAAAATAAAGTATTAAGAACCATCCAGTAATCCACGAAGGGACAGCAGACAGCATACTCACTCGATCCAGATATGTTCAAGGCTTTACATTCTTCAATGTTGGCTTCGCTGTCAAAATAGACTTTGATTTTGCCACTGTGAGCTTTATTGTCAAATGTGATCTGGAGAGACAAATAGATTGAGAGGTTTTAGCCCCACAGAAAGTAGGCTTTGTTACATCCACTGTGCTGAAAAAAATCAGTGGCATCCAAGCAGTCTGCTGACCTGAAGCCCACTATGCTGATGAGAATCCTCTCCATTCTTCACCACTTTCTATTATTAACAAAAAAATACAGTGTGAAGGATGAATACATGAAGTTCTACTAACTCTAGGCTTTCAGCTCTCTGTTTCAGAGAAGTTCCAGAGAAAAACAGCCAACTAGTCCCAGAAACTAAAATAACAATTCTCTAATCTGACAGGAGAATGCAATTACCTGAATTATTACACCGAATGGAATTTAAAAGCATTTGCTTCAACTTAAGTCACCTGGCATTCAATTGTAGTTTTTTTTTTTACCAGCCTGGGCATTATTTTTCTGTTTGTTCCATGAGCTACATACACACATACACACAATGCCTTCAGAAATGACAGGGTGTGGGCCAAACTTCAGATGTCTGAGTGACCTTGATCTTCCACATTACAGAAGGTTAATCAATTATTGAACCCATTCAAAGTTTGTAAGTGACATACGCTAAGTCATTTTAGAGTGGACACATTGAAAAACAATGCGACTTTATAACAGAGCTTAGAGGCCCAAACGTGTAGGTGATCAGCTCTGCACACACCTGAGCATCACAAATACCAGCCAGGTTCTGTGCCATCCAAGAAAAGCATGAAGACATTCCTGAGGCCCAAAAGCGGCCCCATTTCTACACCTATCAGCTAGGACAGGTTTCACTGATATGGGCAAGTGGTCTGTTTCCTCTACATGAGCCCCTAAAACACTTCCCTCCAGCCTCTGGAACCCAAAGTCCAGGGATGTCCAAAGGAACAACAACAACAACAAAAAAAAAAAACCCAAACATAATGCTATTGTTTTAACCCTCACAGCTGACCACACCATAACAAAGTCATCAGTGACCATGTCCTTGAGGGCCCTACTCCTCCCTGATCCTGTTAACCTCTATCCTCATCCCTCTAGGGGCTCCCTGTGCTGCCTGCCCAGCCACTCCACAGGGGTGAAGGTGATCTTCTCGCCAGAGATGTCCTTCCTCACCACAGCTGATAGCTGGAATGCATCCTCCAGGAGTTGCCACGTTGTAAACCTAATCCTCCTGCAATGGTGATTGGGAGGTAGGAGCCACGGGAGGTGGACAGATGAAGAGGACGTGGCCTTCACAAGTAGGCTGATGTCATCACTGGGGAGGCCAGTGATCTCCAGAGTGGGTTTGCTGTAAAAGCAACCCCTCTTGTTCTCTCACTGTGTAGTGCCTTTAGCTGTATTATGACAGGGCAGGAAGGTTCTGAACAAATGCAGCCCCTTAATTTTGGTCTTTCTAGTGTCTAAAAGGTAAATAAACTTCTATTGTTTATAAGTTTCCCAGCCTGTAGTATTCTGTTATAGCAGCAGAAAACTGACTGAGACACCAAATATTGCAATCTGCATTTCCTTTTCTTTATTTCTTTAGTTTTTTGTCTGCTCCCTCTGCTAGGTTATAAGCTTCTGAGGACTGTCTGTCTCTAGGACACAGCAAATACCTGGAGCACAGAAGAGACTCATAAGTATTTATTATTTGGTGCTGAATGAAGCACTCTTCTAAACTGCTAAAAGATAGAACATATAATTCTCAACCAAGTCTCCAGTTTGACCTTTTAACAAATCTGAAAGGTAGGGAGGGAGAGAAGAAAGGAAGATAGGGAGAAAAGAAAGGAAAGAGAAAAGAAAGATAGGGGAAAGCAAGTAGACACAAAATCCCATGAACAACCTCTTTTACTGCACATGACACTTCCCAAAATAAAAGGAGAAACCCCTGCTCCTTCACGGACTAGGGGAGCTCCTTTAGAAATATTTGCTACAAGATTCACAAAGACCATCCTTCAAAGTTGGGGAAAATACTATAGATACTTAAACTACTCATCATGAATATTTCTTTTATGATGGTAGGAAAGTAGCAGTTGGAAGCCAGTTTTGAAAACTCTTGATGACTTGAAATTCTGGTTTTAACAAGTTGGAAAGGACTTGATGCATGATGGGAAGCAATGGACTCTGGATCAATGACACCATAAACCATCATCACTAAAACTGTTCTACACACAACTACATCTAAGCTTTCTAGGCTGGTGTAACTTATACACTGCAACTACAGAAGGAATAGAAAAAACACAGAAAGTGGTTTAGTCAAACAATGAAGACACTTGCCGTGTTCTGAAAGATGTAACAGTCTGGTAACTCTCGGGAATGGATCGTCTGAAGGTCAATGCCTTTGAGGTGAAACGAGATTTCAACTTGCAAGAGTCTAAATAAAATATATTGAAAGGTGTGAAGTGTCATTGTCCATCACTATACCACTCTCCTTCCCCCAACCCTGTCTCTTAGGAAATGAGACTTGAAAACGTATTTACCGGTAAAACTCCAGTCTGAAGAAAGCAGACAGCTTCCAGGCCTGGGAGCTCTCGGAGAGGGTCAGGAGGTCTAAGTGAACACAGTCTAGGACATCAGGAGAACAAAGAAGGATTGTTTCAGGCAAGAATCGGGTGCTAAAAGCAGTAGACAAATATCATGAGAAGCAGCATACTTAGAAAGTTTCACAGTGTCTGCCCCGAAGTATTTACTAGATACAACAGGAGGAACAGCAATCTTTCAGGGGAGAACCTGGCATACCCAACACCAACCCACTGACCAAAGTGAACACCGCATGATGGTCACTCGTCACTGAGCAGCGGATGGTGGTCCCGCAGGAGCATTTGTTTGTTTGGAGAAAATGCACATTGCATGGGCTAGGGGTAGAGAAACAGGATGTGTTCATTTTCGGGAGAAATATTTATACCCAGAAGAATGACAAAGCAAATGTGATGAAGTATGTTTGGAAAATCTAGAGGAAGAAGATATAGGATATTCCTGGTAATAACTGCGTACCTTCTTAAGTTTGATACCTTTAAAAAAAAAGAGAGAGAGAGAGAGAGAGAGAAAGGAAAGCAACTCGGATTGCATACAAGTAAAAACAAATGATGAGCCATGACCTCTACAAGAATGATTCTGGAATTCTCCCATAAAAACTGTCTTCTTATTGTGTCACCCACCACCCTTGCTTTACATGGTGGTCTCGGGATGACCTGGGGACAGCATTGGTGTGAATCCAGCCACCAGCTCCCACAGGCTGACGGGACCTTCTGTGTTGTCTTTGATGTGAACAGGTCAGGGTTTAGTGCAGTGTCTGGCACTCAGTGGGTCCCTCAGGGTCTGGGTGCACTCGATGGCTCTCTCTTTCACAGTGTCACCCCCCAATTTCAACTCCTTTAGGTGCTTTCTTACCCTGGAAGTAGAGGAAAGATCTTGGAAAGCAAGAGCATAACTATGCTGCACCTCTCTACACGCTCACTGCCCACTACTGAGCTGACACTCTAAATATGTTTCAGTACGCAGGATGCATATTTGTTTAGTAAGAGCTAGACATGCTACACCAGGGACTCAAAGCTGAACAGAAAGCTTAACATAGGCAATGTGCTAGGTAGGGTTTTACAGATTCTCTGAATTTATGCTTTGTTCCATTTTAAACCTCAAAGCCACTGTGGGAGACACACACTACTGCTGTCATTTTACAGATGAACCAACCAAAGCACAGAAAGGTCATGAAACTTGAGGTAACTAGTTGGCACCTATTTAAACTGAAATACACCTGACCCTGAGCTCCACTGAGGACTGATCTCTAAGCATGGATTTCAGAAGAACATCAGTGTTCCTCATTCATTCATTCATCCAACAGTTGCTGAAGATCTGGCACTATTCTAGACACTAGAAGTAAAGTCAGATATAGTGACTGCCTTCATGGAACTCATATTCTGGGAAGAGACAAACAATATGGTTAAAAAAAAAAAAGATAATTCCACAGTGCAAGAAGTACAGACAGAGTAAAGTGATCGAGACTATTGGGATATCCATGGCCAAAGAAAGCTGGTCAGGGAATGACTGTTGAGGGATGAAGGTTCTGAACTGAAATCTTTGTCTGAAGGGACAAGAACTAGCTATGTACAGGTGCAAGTAGGAAAAACTCAAGACATAAGGATGCCAGGCAAGAACGAGGCTGGCTTGTTCCAGGAAAAGAAAGAATGCCAGAACAGAGGACTGGGCCGAGGGCTACAAGGACCTGAGAGAGGTGGCTGGGTGACCAGATCCCATTGGGACTCATAGATTTTATTCTAAATGGAACAGGAAGCCACTAATAATTTTGAAGCCAGGAAGTGATATGGCTCAACTTACATATTTTAAAAATGCCACTCTGATTACCATGGGGCAGGACAGGGTATAGAAAAGATCTGATCAAAGCAGGGAGACCAGTCTATGCAACAAGGGGCATGCACTAAGGTGGCAACAGGGAAATAGAGCAACTGATAAATCCAAGCATGGCGTTTGAGCAATTGGAAACATCAGTGTATGATACCAAATTGTAGCTATCATTTCCCAAGATGGGAAAGACTAAGGAAGATACAGCTCGGGCCCACGGAAGATAGGGAGATGGGAAGGTTTGAAATGTTCCTTCTGTTTGGGACACAGTAGGTATAAAATTCCCACCAGGCCTTCACAGTGGAGTTGCTAAGCAACCAGTGGAATAGATGAGGAGCTGGAGCTCAGCGGAAAGCCGAGGGGAGAGGGCTGAGTCTAGGTGGCTGAGAGCAAGGGCTTGGCTTCTCAGAGGTCGGAGGGGATGGTCACAGGTGCACAGGTAATGCTTTTCACTGTGGTCTCCCCTCTGTGTCCCTCTGTGACACAGGGCATAAAGGGTGGACAGAAGTGATGCAAGGAGCTTCAAAGATGTGGTGGCCAGAAGACAAGGGAGTTCTGCCCTAGCACCCCTCTCCAGGCAGCCTCTCCAGGGGCAGTGACATGGGATGGAGGACGCTGGGGACAAATGACAGTGGGGATGACCCAGGAAAGAAAGCAGAGGCAAGCCCCTTGACAACTTTTGTAAGGAAGCGATCCTGGTGGCAAAGATGTCTCAGCTATGTAAAGAAGGCACGAAAGGCAGGAGATGACAGAGGACAGTGGAAATTGAGGTAAAATTAGTCGTACAAGATGTCTCTGGAAGGTCAAAGACCTTTGGTAGGAGGAGCTGGGCAGAGTGCTTGCCTAGCACATGTGGAAGGTCCTGGGCTCAGTCCCTAGCATCCCCCGAAAATGAAAACTTTAGTTGGAGCGCATCGACTCAGTGCTTAAAAACTGCGCTGTGCAGAAATCACTAGGGATCTTGTTAAGATGCACATTTGGTTGAGTAGCTCAAGGGTGGAGCCTGAGATTCGTCATGGAGGTACACAGTGCTGGTATTAGAGCAGCCACTACTGCCGCTAAATCATACCTGACCTGGGCTCGGTTACTCAGCTTGAATGAGTAGTGGTTTCCTCAACTGTACAAGGAAGGCCATACTGATGATAGTTAAGGGCCTTCTGCCTCTAATATTCCTACTCCAAGGGGAAGTAAAAGAAGAATAAATAAACAGATCTCAGTGAACAACTGCATCCTGAAAGAAGTAACATGCTCAAAACTCTGTATGCCATGCTGGGGATTTAGCTCAGTGGCCTAAACACCTGCCCGGCAGACTTGAGGCTCTGAGTTTGATCCCTGGTACCAAGATAAATAAATAAATAAATAAATAAATTGATATGCCAGACACAGCCTTAGGACTTTTTCTCCTGTATTTAATTTACTCTAAGATGCATATTACTTTTTTTTTGTGTATGTGTGTGTGTGTGTGTGTGTGTGTGTGTGGCACCGGGGATCGAGCTCACAACCTCGCGCCTGACTGACAGGCACGTAAGCCGCTGAGCCAAACTCCTGGCCCTGGTTTTTTGAGGCAGGGTTGCACTAAGTAGCTCAGGCCAGCCTTGTGCTCGCATTGTAGCCCAAGCCGGTCTCGAACTCACAACGTTCCACCTACCTCAGCCTCCCGAGTGCTGGGATTAAAGGCGTGCGCCACCACACCCGGTTTCATTACTTTATTTTTAACACCTCTAAAGCAGTTGTGGCTCCTTTGTTAATTGATGGCATCTTAAGATTCAGAGAAATCTGACAGAATTTTGTCAGTTGTTCGCATATTATTTATAAAATGTGCCTTATCCAAGGGTGTTTTATTATTCATGCTGTATCGTTTTGCTTGTAATTACAGAGCTACATTTTATCTCAGTGCCTATCAGAGCTTCCTGAAATCTGGCTGACCTTATGCTATAATCATTGCTACTGAGGTCACCAGCACCTGGTAGCAGCAAAACCGAGATTTAAAAAAAAGGATTGCAAAGCCCTAAGTAAAATATCAAACTTCCAGAAGAACAAACTGATATCCTGAATAACAGCCTTATCACTCAAACACATCTCACAGACAGAGGAGAACACTCCAGTCAATGAAGTAACAACCCTTTTGGAGGGTGCGGAGATGAAACATAACCTTACAGCAGGAGGAAAAATGATAGCGTTAGTCATCATGTTTCATTCTAAGAACGTGGAAATAAGAACATAAGAAATGCAAAAACTATTACAGAAAATAAAACACCATATAAGGTGAACATCCCTAATGCAAAAACAAGAAATTTAAAAAGCTCTGAAATGTGAAACTTTTTCTTTTTTATTTATTTTTTGGTACTGGGGATTGAGCCCAGGCTTTCACACTGAGCTTCATCCACGGCTGTTGTTTTAAAACTATTTTTTAATGACACGGTCTTGCTAAGTTGCCCAGCCTGGGCTCAAACTTGGAATTCTCATACCTCAGCCTACCCAAGTGCTGGGATTACAACATTGAAAGCTTTTTGAGCACTGACCTGATGCCATCGGTAGAAAATTCTTCACCTAACTTCATATGATAGGTAATAGCCAAAATGTAGGTGCTCTAAAAATATTATATGAAATTACCCCCTGGTGATGTGCATGACATACAAAAAACATAAATGAATTTTATGTTTGTACTCGTGTCTTATTCTCAAGATTTGTTTTTGCATCATTCCCAAATCCCCTCCCCTTAAAAATACAAAATGTGAAATACTCCTGTTCTCAAGCATTTTGGATAAGCAATACTTAACCTGTATCAGAACAATAGCCACTTAACTATTGGGAGAAATTTTTTTTACAGGATTCATAATTATTGTTTCAGTAAGGTTGAACTGGAAAGCCGGGCGTGGTGGTGCACGCCTTTAATCCCAGCACTCGGGAGGCTGAGGTAGGCGGAGCCTTGTGAGTTCGAGGCCGGCTTGGGCTACAACGCGAGTGCAAGGCCGGCCTGAGCTACATAGTGCGACCCTGCCTCAAAAAACCGGGGCCGGGAGTTTGGCTCAGTGCCTTAAGCGCCTGCCCAGGCAAGCGCGAGGTTGTGAGTTAAATCCCCGGTGCCGAAAAAAAAAAAAAAAAAAAAAAAGGTTGAACTGGAAAACTACAGTTCTACAGGCAGAAATGGGAGGAGTAGGCCCATCAGCATGAAATAAGAGAAATACCTGGCTTGATCTACAGTTAGTTGTGCAACTAAATGTGAACCTACCAGGAAAGTTGGACATAAAGGCAGATTGCTGTGTTTAGCACACTGAAGGACAATTCTATTAACAGTAAAGAAAAGGCAAACATTTTGAGTAGTTAATCTGGGACAACCTCTACCAAATCACCTTCTGAAACTGCAGGCCATACTAATAAAGTCAAACTCAATCCTATTGATGTCATCTGCAGGTTTCCTCCAATGTGTCTAAGAAAAGGGGATCTAAAACCAAGTAGCAAGTATTTTTAAATCTTTGTACCTTCTCAACATATTAAAAGATTCTCTTTGCCAAGTTATATTTAATAATTTAAAGAATATAATTAACTTGATCAAGCAATCTCAAAATAAAGCCTAATTGTTGACCTCTCCACTTAGTCAAGCATGTTCCATATTCTTCTAGAAAGGAAATGAACAAGGGCATCATTAACCAAAGGTCAGGAAGTAAATAAATCCTTCTTTCCAGCCCTGCCCATCCTACCTAGTCACTGATATTGACTTTGGCCACATTTCTTTAACCAATTTTGCAAAAAAAGTCAACTGAAAAAAATCAGCATATGAATCACTGGAAAACATTCCTAAGGTGCATTCAATTGGAGGGACACACTTTTGAAAGGGCAAGTGACCAATGGCTTCCACGAAGTGGATGGTGACAGGACTGTCTTCAAGCCCCACCTGTCAAATTCTCCTCTCATTTATAGGAATCATCAAGGGTGAAGGGCACAGCTGAACACCCAGGTAGAAGATTAAAGAGTGAAACAGGATTGGCTTACACAGACCCACTACCACCACTTAGGTCTCAGATGAGCAGGACCCTCCAGGGCAATAAGACCACTGATATTTCAGTGTCACTGGCTATGGAGCACACAACTGTCCTCCAGTGAGTCTCTGACAGCAACCTGGGCACCAGACAGTGCAGGGTCTGAATTTGCGGCTTGGGGGCTGCTTGTTCCAGAGCCTAGAGCCGATGATAAGTTCACTGACATATGACCAAATGAACTGCAAGATGCTCTCTAATAAAGTCACTCTAAATTTAGACTGATACCAGACTCCGACTCCTGAACTGTTGGTTCTTTGAGGTGTCTTGAGGGATTAATCTTTGCAACCCTAGGACAGGAAAGAGTGAGTACCCTGGGCACAGTAGCATCCACCAGAGGTTGCTCAATGACAAAACCCTCAAAGTCTAAAACCAAACACTACATTTACATATGACATTCTTAATAGAGTAGCACAGAATACTACCATGAGTCACTGGTAACATTTTGCCAAAGGATCTTCTAAAAGAGAAAATTAGCTATTAATCACAATTCATCTTTGAAGAACATTTATATATTTTGCAAGCAACAAAAATTAGTATGCAAGGCATTTTTACACACATTATTTCATTTGATATATATAACCCATTTTTGAAAAATCAAACTCTCTCAAGAGAAAAAAACCTAAATAAGCAAAAAAACACCTGAGCATTTATCTGAAAACCAATGCTCTTGAACTGCACCAAAGACAGGAGCTGTCCCTGTCATAGTGGCCAGTTCCCCGTGCCAAAGTCCTTTGCACGTAATGGGAAAGGGGCAGCCTGGAATAGATTCACTTTCCCAAAGGCAAAGTTGTTCCATTCGAGCTGCTGGCACACAGGACACTTCTGCTCTTACCACAGAAGATGACGAAGGTGTACACTCAAATGATTGCCATGTTACCTATCTCGGTGTCACTGTCAATATTCAGGGTGTCATTAGAAGACAGCATGGTCCCTCTCTTATACTGCTGCTTGCAGACTTTTAAGCCAATTCTGTTGTCTTCATTTTCTCCATAGTCAAGAGTCGCCAGGGAGATGTTCTTCAGTAGACGGTACTGATTTTAAAAAGAGTTAAATACAAGCAAAAGCTTTTGAAAATTTGACCAGAAGTCACAGCACACCGAATGCACTTTTAGCTATGCCATATTGTTTACCTTATGCCTCTCAGCAGCACTTTCCCATTTAAATACCAAAGTAGTTTTCTTAGGCTGCACTGGAACACACTGCAGACACAAAGTAAAGCAAACATGCTGACGAACAGCTCTCCCTCCCTCAGAGCTGGAGCTGAGGTTCCACCTTATCTCTCTGCCGGTATTGCTCTCCAAAGTCCCTTGGCTCCACCCACAAAGCTACACTGGCCTCCACAGTTCCTGGAGTTCGTCAGACAGACTTCTGTTCTTGGCCTTTGCAGTTCTCTCTGCCTAGAGTTCTGGTATCTACCTGCTCAGTTCACTTCTTCCAGTCTAGGCTCACATCTCACCACCTCAGCAAGGAGTTCCCTTATCAAGCCAATGAAAATTGCAAACACATATCAAAACATTGCATCCATAAATACATAGTTATATCTGCCAACTAAAAGCAAAAACAAAATAAAAATATTTTTTTAAAAAGAAGATTGCAAACATCATTCCATGCCCAGACACTCCCTATCTCCTTCCCTGCTTTATTTCTCAATAGTCATCACTTTCAGACACACCACCCTGGACCCAAACCATCTGGACAGCACAGCTGACATTAACACAGCTTCGCTGTTTGGCTTCTGCATTGATAGAGATCCACTAGTCGTGAGCATTATTAATATGACATCATAGGAAATTTGTACTTCAGAATATAGAAGTTGCAAATAACCATATTATTTATATCAGGAATGTTATCATTTAGATCTACAATGTCCCTCAAAAGGCTCATGCCTTCAGAGGTGAGGCTTCTGGAAAATAATCAGATTACAAGGGTGTTATGCTCATCAGTGGAATTGTTCACTAAAGGATTCAGAGCAGAAGGTACTCTTAGGCGGTGGGGTCTGGTTGGAAGATGTGGGTCACTGGGGGCATGACCTGGAAGGGTGTATCTCCCCGCTCCACTCCTCTTTTCTTTCTGCTTCCTTTTCACCATGATGTGAGCAGCTCTCTTCCACCAGACCCTCCCACCATACCCTTCCTACCTTGGAGTCAGCCAGGGACTAAATCCTCCAAATACTGAACAAAATTAAACCCCTCCTCCTTTAAATTCTGGGTGTCAGGTATTTTGTCCCAGGGTTGAGGAAAGTAACTAAGACAAGGAACATAAAAAACTCATGTAAATAGGCAACAGTATGGAGAGTTAGTCTCGCAACAATTCCAATTGTCTTTGAGACTGCTCTCCCAACTCTTCCTTTGCTATATCTACCAATGTTAAACTTTCATATCATGATCCTTACCCAATTCTAATCAAGGTTCCCTCTAGGGCCGGGGATTTAGCTCAGTGGTATAAGTACCTGCCTGGCAAGCTCAAGGTCATGAGTTCAATCCCCGGTACCACTCCCCCAAAAAACTAATCAAGTTCCCCCAACATTGAAAGGTCCCCCCACCCACCCAAAGCACCACAGAGAGTAGTCAAAGAAGCATCTTCCTTACTGCTATGAGCAGAAGGCTCAGCTTTGCTTATCAGTATGCTTTTTGGACACTGTTTTAGAGACCCAGCATTCAATATTATACATTACACTTCTCATTTGCCTAGCTTTCCCCTCTACAGTGGAAGATATTTTGTTTGTTTTTTCCACTGCTATGGCTCCAATGTCTAGAACTGTGCTTGCTACACACTAGGGACTCAAATATTTATTGAATGAATGAAAGAAAAAAAAACCCAAGAACAGTTTCTCTCTCCTAAATGTTTACTTTAGGTCTACTAATCTATTTTTTTATATCTGTCTAGATACAATTACCTTATATTCATATTCTTAATATTTAGCTAGGATTACCAGTGTTAAGATTTGAAATCTGAGACAACCATAGACTCTTAGGTGGTGTTTCAAATACTCATCAAAACTTCTGAGACTATAAATGTCTTGGGAAAATAGGTTAGGATGAATAAATTAAAAAGATAAATCTTAAGAAAAACTCAAAACAGGCAAACTATTATTTAGCTCCAGAAACAGTAATTAATATTTTTGATGGACTATGCAAAGTTTGCATTAGAATATTTTCATGTATGTACAACTTTTGTTCCTTTCTCAGACAATGAGTCCAAGTATCAATATATTCTTGAAGGACAGGTTACTCACAAGACACTTGCCTGATTAATAGCAAAAAAGATGCTCTCGTATGCATCCTCTTGAGTATAAATACTGCAGCTATAGTCATCTTCATCTGTGCCAGAATAGTCCTTCAAAAACAAGTGCTTAAAAGCAACAGTGTTATCTTCTTTGAAAGCAACCACCATCTGGTTACCCAAACCAAAACGAACAAGCTGGAAAAGAAAATCAAATAGGAATATGAATTTTACCAGGAGAGGAAAACACATTAACCCTCACCACTGAGCATCAGAAAAGAAAAACTCAATTCTTTGCTTTATACTAATAACAAAAGTTGCATAAAAGAATAACCTTATGGAGCTACATCGGCAATTATAAGCAGCATCAAATTGTGTTGGGGCTCAAAAAACAATATCCCAAAGTATGGCACTTAGACACACTCAGACCTTGAACCCAAAAACCAAAGTGTTGCTAAGCTTCCACCTTCCCACATCTCTTCTTAAGCACAGGGAGTTCCTTATCTAAGAAAAATTCTTCCTGAATTAACATCATTATCAAGAGTCCTTTCCCTATAATCTCATCAAACAGAGAACATTCACTCACAAGAGGCCACTTGCGGACCGGGGTTAGAGAGAACAATGGCTGGAGCACCAAACAAGCCCAGTCTGGGAACCGGCACTGTGTGCAGGCCTCCGGCAGACTGGGAACAACAAGCTCCCAGCCCCTTCTGGTGCAAGGGCTGGCAGACAAGAAGTACCATCCCCCCAACCACCACCAAGCGATGGGCTTATCCAGAGAAGCACAGGCTCTGATGATAGCTATTGAGGTGAAATGCAATTGAATGCCTATGGTGCTTGGTGTTTCACTAACATTGGAGGTCTAGGGCCAGTGGTCTGATCATAGGTTCAGAGGATATCACTAAGCAATGTGTTGTCTAGGGGGCGGTCTCCTTCTGAGGGTTGCAACCATTGTTAATTCCCTATGGTCCTGTTTTGAGGTCCTATGTCATTTCCATTGTTTTGTTGGGTTGGATTTTATTCTCTTTTGTTTTGTTTGATTATGTTAAATTCCATGACAGGAGAAGCTATTTCAAGGACAGCAAGATACATTATGGTAGCAATTTTGCATTTACTATTAGCTTGTTTTGAAGTCCTTTATCACATTCATTGTTTTGTTTTTATTGTTTCTATTCTAGTCTGTTCTGTTTGATTTATACTCTGTTCGAAGTTATCTGCAGCTATTTTGAAGACATCAAGGGGCATTATGGTAACTAGTGTTGATTTTATAATGTTTTCAAGTCCTGTATCTCTTACACTAGTTTGTTTTTATTGCTTTTATTCTGTTATATATGCTTTAAAATAAAAAAATAAAAAGAAAAAAAACAAGAAAGAAGACTCCTGGTATGAGGCAAAAGCCTGCAAGTTCCCGGGAAAAATGGTAAATTCATGTTCAAAGGCTGCCGAAGCTGGAGCCTGATATCTATAGGGGCAGCGGCAGAAAACCACACCCACTAGGGAAGAGTCCAGCAGGGACAGCAAGACTGTCGCTTCTTCCACTATTTGTTACATTCAGGCACACAACCTATTGGAGAGTATACCCACATTCAGGGCAGATCTTTCCACTCGGTTTGCTGAGCCACCCACCAGTCTGCTCTGGAAACCCTCCCACACACACCTAGCAGTGTACTTTCCCCATTTTCTAGGCACTCTCAATCCAAACAAGCTGACAACCAAAGTTAACCACTGCACCTACTCTTCCTGTAAAATGGCCTACATCCCACTGCCCACTGCCCTTTTCCTTATGAAGAAGGGTTGATAAGTGCTCTTAAATGTCTCTGGGTATGGGATACTTACTTTTCAGTCTTGCGATACCCCATGAACATAATAAATGTGTGTGTGCTTTCTCTCCTGCTAATCTGTCTACTGTCAGTTTATTTCAGCCTGCGCAAATATCAAAGCTTCACAGAGCACACAGAAAGTCCTTTTGCTCCTACAACTGGAAGAAATTACCACTCTCAATGGCTAACTACTCTATTGGTCTTTAAGAAAGAATCTGTATCAGCTAAATCTCAACTCACTGTTCTTATGTTTGGATTTTAAATTAATGGTTTTCAAAATTAATGACTTAGTAAAGCAACAATGCATGTTTACTGGTTTAATATTTAGAAATTGCATGAATTTTTAAAAGCATGCGTATGTTTACATGTGGCTTCTGAAAAGTAGCCAGCATAAATACCTATTCCAGCCAGATGTAACATCAAAGGAATTCAATTAACCCAGCTCTACAAGAATGCTTATATAACATTTACACCTAAGTCTGCCCACTAAGATCTGCAGTAGCAAAGCTTATGAAAAGTTGGGCATTGGGGTATACACTTGTAATCCTGACACTCCGGGAGGCTGAGGCAGAAGGATTGCAAATTGAAGCCTGAGCAATTTATTAACTTAAGATACTGCCTCAAAATAAAAAGTTTAAAAAGGGGTGAGGATGTAGCTTAGTGCCAAAGACCTGGGTTCAATCCTTAGTACCACAAACATACACACTCACAAACTTTATGTAATAATAAATAATAATAGGACTCACTTTACCTATAAGATGTCAAACTCATTCAATGTCACTAAGTACCAACCTGCTCCTGATAAAACATCAGCTTGTTCTTCTCACATTGTACCTTGATATAAAGTTAGGCACCCAAGAGCTCTATAACGCAAGAATGAAAGTTTTCTTCTTTGAAACCAATGAATGTCAAAAATTAGGACCAAAAATTTACTAAAAATTAAGTAAACACAAAGCTATATACACAAACATGCACATTCTCCAATAAGTGAGATCTCTCTCTCTCTTTCTCTGACACATACACACACACACACACGCACACATACACACACACAGGGGCAGTGGTGATGATGAAATCAAACATCTAGAAGCCCTGTATCCTTAAGCTGCATTATAAAGCAATGAGACTCCAGATAGCTTCCCCTAAGTTCACAAAAACTAAGTCATCAAAACATCTTCAGACTATTTCTTCATCTGTGAAAGTAGAAGTTTTAATGAAATGACTTTGACAGTTGTCATTTCCTGTCATCTCATCCTTTAATAAGATGCATCCATATAATAATACATAAGATATCAATTATGGTATCTTGAAACGCTACTTTTCAATTCATGTGAAACTAATGTTAATTTGCAGATGCAAAATGGCATTAGGGGTTTTTATTGTTTTATATTTTTAGCTCTTTCATTTTGTCTATTTTTTAAAAACAAAATCATTGAAAGTAATGGCCATCTTTCTGCAATTATTATACACCAGGCACCGTACTAACTGCTTTACACACATTAACTTGTTTCCACCACAACCACTTTATGAAAATGTTATAACTGTTATCTGGACTTTACATAGCTGAAACTGAGATTTAGTCTCATTAAACTGCCCCATGCCAAGTAATTAGAATGGAAAAACAGGTCTGACTCCAAAACTATCTTTATTATCAGGTACAAACAATTCCATTCTGCTAGCACAATTCTCTTTGGGATGCGTCTCACTAAAAAAGAAATTTAAAAAAAACATTATTTTGAAGAAAGGATTAAGTCCTAGTTTTTTAGAATTATGAAAATCAACTACTGCTTGAGAATGTACTTAGATGATACTTTTGGCATTTTAATCTTATCATATCACATTCTTCAAAAACTAAACCAAGGGGTTGAGGAATTGCTAAAATTCCAGCTATTTTAAGGAAAACATTAGATAACACACCCCACATCATCCAACCTGTGCTGAAAATCAAGCAACTGAAGGTGAAAGGTTCTTTAAAGCATGTGAAAATCTGCCACTGGTGTCTATAGGAGATGCCAGAAAAGGTCACGTTCCTTCTCAAAAGCTAAAAGAGTAAGTCAGGGAACGAGCACACACAACTGTTTCAGGTCTTTAGAAGATATCACATCTTCTGACCCTGTTGGCCTTACCAGCAGCACTACTGAATTAAGTTCTTCAAAGTTTGCTGAACGCTTCCTCTCTGTCAAGGATATGATGTGGGCAAGATCGACTGTGCATAGTATTGAATAACAACTCTTATCACTGAGTGCTACGCACTGTGCAAAAAAATTTGTACTTATTATATTTAACTCTCTCATATTCTATAAGAGAGGTATTACGCTGGGCCCCATATGGACAAAATCTTTTCCTACTACCAAGCCTATCTAAACATCAGAGTCGAATATTGAATAAATTAGCTAATATAATCCTATTTTATACTTATGCAGCCTGAAGTAGCTTATCCAAGCTGAAACACCTCGAAAGTGTCAGAGTGAAGATGCGAAGCAGGCGTGTTTGACAGCAGAGCCTGTTCACTATCACGACCACTTGTACACACCACCTTCTAAACTGAAGTGCTGCCAACTTCAGACGCAAGCTTGTTAGATCCCCTCTCCCATGCTCATAGCAAAGCTACAGAAATGCAAAAAAAATCTCAATAAGCAGTGGACAAACTGACTCAAACAGTGTTATACAATTTGCTGACATTTCAAGCCACGACCTCATTTAAAAGCTAAGCCACCAATTCAACTTCGAGAGGAAGACAGCGTGGAGTCGTGATCTCTGCTATCTGGGTGGTTTTCAGAATTATCTGGCTTCAAGAAAAACACATCTTTTCCATCCTGTGGTTCCCAGGACAAGATGAGATCTTCCTAGATGACCTAGCATTGAGAAGGGTTAGTATCTAAAATCACCTTAGGGAAGACAAAGCCTGAGAAGGAAACTTTCTTGTTATGACAGAACCAAACCACCCATACAAAGAGGAAGGGACAAAGCTGTTGATCAAATGACCTTATTTTCAAGAAGCAGTTGACAGCAAACAGGTATCCTCATTCCATCAACTAGATCTCAAGACTCACTCAGAACATAATTCAAGACAGAAAAACCATTACTAAATTTAGTCTGGCAAAGATTGTGGATTGAAGACCTCCTTCTGAATTCAACTTATGAGAAAACATTCTGTACCAGGTAAAAGACACTACTCTAATTTTGGATAAAGAATATGGGAGGGAAAAAGTACAGCTAGCAAAGGAATGCCGAAACCTCCCTTGAGATTATAAATTACTGCAGAATTTGGAGTAGGAATTTTTCTTTAATTCCCTTCTCATCAACCCTGATAAAATGCCATTCATTTCATTAGACTTGAGGATGCAGAGGGAAAAAAAAAACGAAGACGAGGAGAAAGAAAAATGGAATAAGGCAGTCAAGAAATCTGCTCCAATTAGATTATCATCCAAGTAACAAAACTTAATAAAATGATCTTACAGGGCAACAAAAACTGAATCTCTCCTAATTTTATTAGGGGAGACAGGTATGTGCACGCAAAAAGATAAATTATACATTCCCAGTTCCCAGAAATACTTTATTATTAAAAGTAAAATTAGTGATACGGCAGCGAAGAGTATTAAGAAAAACCACAAACAGGGGCCAGGACAGCTGATGTGGATACTGGACTTTGCAAAGCACCTGCAAAGTCAGTGGCCAAAATAACCACGCTGGACTTGGGGGAACACACAGGGCATGGATGGGAATGGTGAGGCTGGTCTGTCTCCCTGGCATTAGGGAAGGAAACAATCAATGAAAACTTGATGGAAAGACAAGTTGAAAAGACTGTAAAACCTGTGAATTTCAAATCACAGAGTCAATGTTTTCTTCTGGGGGAAGATGGGTTCTGCAGAAATTTATGAGCAGGGGTGAAAGCTATGCTAAGAAAAACTAATCTGATATTAGCACTAAAATGGACTGGTGTATGTCGGGGGTAAGAAAGGTAACATGAAGATAGATGTAGCCTAGAGTAGATGATTTATCTGCATTCCTACTGCAAACTCTGGGAACAGAAATCATATCTAGCACAGACACCAGCATGAGACTAGGGTGTAGACTCCAGAGCCAGACAGGGCTCAGTCTGGCTCTGCCACTCGCTAACTGAATGGTCATTAGCAAATACCTTAACTCTTTTTGTTCCAGTTTCTCCATTCAGCAAGAGGGGATTATAACTGAACCGACCTCACAGGGTTGCAGTGGAAATGAAACAAATTAACACACATGAAATGCTTCTTGTGTCTGGCACATGGCAACACTAAGCTAAGTGCTGGAGGCTGGTGGCAGTGTGATGTCTTCACAACTGTATTCCTGGCTCAGAGCTCAGCAAGTAAGATTCTTCACATATACTTGGGATTAGAAGTCTATGCTAGAAATAAGGTAGAGTATCAAAAACCATAAATACAGCTGATGTGGGGACCACACATGCCCATAACCCTAACATTTTGGGAGACCAAGGCCAGAGAATCACAAGTTCAAGCCCAGTCTGGGCAATTTAGTGACTTAGTGAGACCCTATCTCAAAATTTTAAAAATAAAAAAAAGAGCTGAATACAAAGCTCAGTGTGAAGAACCTGGGTTCACTCCCCAGTACCACAGAACAGAACAAAACAACACACACACACACACACACACACACACACACACACAGAGTAAACCCAGCTACTTGAGAGACTGAGGCAAAAGAACAGCTTGAGCTCCGGAGTTCAACATCAGCCTGAGCAACATGACAAGATCCTGTCTCAAAACAAAACATAAATAGATGCAATTCTAATTAAAAGTGATCAATGGTAATTTGTAGGTAATCAGGATAAAGAAAAGTAAATCAAAGATGGCAATTATGTTTGACACCTGTGTGAGACAGAATTTTGCTAACAGTACTATATCAAACAATCAAGATGGAGGCTGGCTTAGCAAGCTGGGAAATTGGAAGGCAATTAAAATTAACCAAGTGAAAAAAAATTAAATTAACCAAATGACAGAAGAGGGCACTATTTCTTTGAATTCTAATGCTAACAACGCAACTATCTTATAGGTTGCCAGAATTAAAACCGATACACCCAGAATGAAAAGACATCACTTTCCATGTCTCACAGTTCAACCTTGTTTCTTCTGAGTAATTTGCTTTTCCTAAAGCTGAATGATCTGGGAGGACCTGGCATACAAAGGAAAGATCTCTTTATGAATGCACAATAATAGCAGGGTCCTCCTCTAATTTCCAGAAATATGTAGTGATATATTTCATGTTCATTATAACATTATATTGATGCCAGAATGATTATCTGATCATACAGCCAAACATCTCAAATCAGGACTGTTAAAATGTTGGTCTTTTGTTTCTTTTGTGGAGCTGTAGATCAAGCCCAGAGCTTCATACATGCTAGGCAAGTGCTCTACCACTGAGCTACACCCCGGCTCAAGGACTGTCTTTAAAATAGCATGAGTTTCAAATACAGATATCTACTGACAGGCTTCCCCAAAAACTGGCTCAGTACCAGAGGCTCAAAAGCTAAATGACAACTCTGATGACTGTTTTGATGTTGGAGATAAACTTCAACAGTATAAACTCACACTTGTGATAAATGTCCAAGGATTAGTATTTCTTTAGAGCTTATGGCAACTGATAAAAAGGAAACTCAGTAGCCCATAAGTCAGAAGACAAAAGATGCTCACTTCAAAACCATATTTGAATAAGATGTATTTGAATAAGGATGAGGGATTTCGAAAACATAAGTCACTTGAGGCTGACAGCCTTGGCCAGCCTGTGGGCCGCATGTAGATACAGAAAGTCCCCTCGATACTAATCTGCAGTATGTAGTATCGATAAACGCTGCAGAGAGGTGACCCCATGATCTCTGACTGAAACAAGGCCATCTTCTAAACCGAACTTCAGCCTCCCAGCTGTCTCTTGGCCAACATAATTTTACAGTTGTGCGAATGCGGACGTGGACTCTTCAGATCAAAAGTACAGAAGTCATAAAAACAGTTTCATCTGAAGATAAGGGAAAAGTAATCATCTTAGTTACCTGTGTGGTGACCATGAGTATCTTTAAAATCTGCAAACCCAGTTTCCATGGAATCTGGTGCCTGGCCCGGTATTTCTCACAGGGGTTCATGAAGTAAAACTTCAAGTCTTCCCTCAAACATTCTTCTTTCACTTCAGAATCAAGTTGTGCCATTGTGTTTCTGCCACAGAAGATCAATGTTTAAATACTCTGAAGAACCTCCCCTCAGAATGCTCCCGAATAACATTTTCTGGCCACATGTGCTGCTTGTCACACAAACAACTCTCTCCAGCCAGTGAGCTCCTATTCTTCTGAAATCTGAGAACTATTCCAGATCCTCCACCACCTGCCTTTCCACATACCCAGCCATCTTGTTCAAAGTGCCATTCTCAGCAATGATTAAAGTGGACACAGAGTTCTGACTCTGGGGAGGGTGCAGAGAGGTAAGGGGAAATGCACCAGTCTAACCCATGGTAAGTGCAAAGGGAGCACTTGGCTGAGAGCACTGAGCGACCTGTTTCCAAGAAGAAGGTGGCGTCTTCACAGTACCTGAGAACAACACCTCCAACGTGAACTTCAGAGCCTGCAAGCACGTCTGTGAGACGTCCTCGTGGCTGTGCTCCGAGTCACAATAAATGCACAGACCACCATCGAGTTAGGGGGCCAGTGTTGCTCACTATGCATTCATCCTGATGGTTCAAGTGCACTTTTCATTTAATACAACGCAAAGAGCACACAAAAAGCGCATGCGAATTCTCAGGGCCCTGATGGAAAAGCCGTGGGACCGCCCTGCCTCCCACAACACACCCCTGGCCTCTGTATGAGAAACGCTGAACTAAAAAGAGATAGCTTTTACTGCAACAGTGGTGAAACCACAGAACATTTGATCAAATACTTGGTGAACACTTTGAGAGCCAAGATCTGCCAGAGACAGCTTCCTACCTTCCAGGAGCCTGTCCCATGAAAAGGAGAGGCACAAATAAATAACAATGCAATAAAACGTGTAAGAGATGTCAGGGAAGCATGCAATGGAGGCCCAGGAACAGAAAGTGGCTGATAAGTTCAACTGTCTCAAGACAATTCCAATGAATCAGGCTAAGGATTCCTTCAACTATTGCATGTGGCCACTCAGTGTTCAGGAAATAGTAACTGATGTTAACATTTCCCAAACAAATGTTACTAAGAAGTTTCAGGTAAAAAATCAAATCAAATCAAATTGTGGCAGAAAAAGAAGGCAGTCAAGATCACTCATTCTATTACATCACTTTTTACTATTGTATGCTTCCAGAATTACTTCACTTATGTAATTTACCAGCACCTGCAATGCTTCTAACAATGTGAAGGATTAAAATACTAACAACCGACCGGGGATATAGCCCAGTAGTACAGCGCCTGCCTGGCAAGTGCAAGGTTGTGAGTTTGATTGCCGATACCAAAAAAAAAAAAAAAAAAAAAAAAAAAAAAGTCAGGTGTAGTGGTGCACACCTGTAATCCCAGCACTTGGAAGGCTGAGTTGAGAGGATCACCAAGAATACAAGGCCAGCCTGAACTACAAAGGAGACGCTGTCTCAAAATAAAATATTAAAGACTGCTCCCTCAAGTTTAGGAGTCAAATGACAAGACATAACATAGTATGAGCTGCATGTGACCAAATGATAAGGATGACAGAAATACAGAAAAAAAAAATTGATATAAATAATAAAGATGCATGATGCGATAGCTGTTTTTTCCAAAGTCTAATTTAGGTTTAAATAACATCTAAGTTTGGGAAGAAAGGGTAATGATATTTTAATTCAAAAATTCTGGTATCTAATGAGAATATAAGTTTTCTAAACTCTGTAAGACTTTCTGATGCCAAACACCAGCTTGGTGTTTAATATAGGAAGTTTAGAAGCTGCAGGAACAACTCAATAAATAAGAATCAGTGGACATGAGAAATACTGCAATTCCATCACAAATGATAACAATCACTAACGAGTTCAAAAAAATTTAAAAACATAAGTCAGAAGATGTAAAACTGACTACAACATAAGTCAAATTAGGCAACATAAATCAGTGAAGGTCTAAATTACACCAACCTATCAGTTCCAGGGCAGCCATGAAATTGAAGTTGCACAAAACAAATAAAAGAAATCTTAAATTTTATGAATTATTTGCTTCACTAAACTATAGGAAATGGATGGTCTGGATTTTTATGAGCTTAATGAATAGCACTGTTGAAGACCAAAATATCAAAGTATTTATAAGCACAGAAACAAGATCTGGAACCAAATGGAAAGTTACTCATGTAGTGGGCTAAATAAAACCTAGAGATGATGGAATGGAAAACTAAATGGGGCTTAGAAGCCTGAGGTAAGTACTGTGGCAAAAAGACAGGACGAAGAGAGTCAAAACCATCATCAATATTTAAGAAAACCTAGTCTTTCCTCAGCTATTCAGGACCATGTGATAACAGCTCAGTTTAAAGCTATCATATGATCCTAAGAGCAATGTCAGCTTTATCAAAAAGAAGGACACAGTCTAGAGACATCTGAAGTTCTGAAAGGTAGGAAACAAGTTGCTAGTGATTCTCAACCTTCCTGGGGTCATAAAGCCCGTGTGAGAACATGAAGAACAACCTGGATCTTTGCCCCTGAAAACTGCACACACTATTTTTCAGGGACAGCATCACATGGGCAGATAAGCAAACCTGCACAGGGTGCTTTACTTATGGCTTGCGTTTGCCCAATCTTTACCACACTTGAGAGTGACAAGGACTTCACAGGTAACTCTAGGATGCAACAAAGTTTCAGAGCCTCTACTGGAGAGGTTCCCCCTGTTGATATCTCATCATGCAAAGGAACTAACTTTGATACCTTGCGGCTGCAACCTACCCCCTAAACACAAAAATCCAATTTTACCAATCCCCTGGCCAGCGTTCCTTCTTGACCCAAGTTAATATCTTTCAAGGAGTAGTGGCCTACAAAACAACTAGGAATGAAGAAAAAAAAAGAATGTTACATCTGAATAAATTTCTTGAATTTAAAAATGGGCGACATTTCAGAAAACAGTTATTCTTGTATATAAACTCAGGGGATTTTTACATGGTCATGTTACCAAATGAGAAGGAAAATAAAAATCATACACAGAGTAGCAGGAAGCCAGCATACCTTCCTCAAAGTACCTTCGTGCTTCAGATCCTCTAAAACAAACAGCAGTTTCCGTTTCTAATGGTCCTGAAACTTCTCAGAGGAAACCGTCTCTTGCTGTGGATTCCAATGAACTCTACTAGGCACTACAGAACACTGATGAAACCGCTTCTCTCAGCTTCCAGAAAGTCCTACTCCTCCAGCTCTCCTCCTACTTCCTGGCGTTCTCTCTTCGGGCTCCTCCTCCATCTGACCTTTAGGTATCACGGCATGGTCCACAGTGCTTCAGTTCTCTATCCCCTCTTCTAGAAGAGTGTGTCCAGTCTTGTGACTTTAACTCTCCAATTGATGGGGGCTGTACATTTCCAACTCCAGCAAGTCTCTCCTTTATCCAAGCTGCTTTCAGAGTGAGACCCCATCCACCTTGCCCTCCATCTGTCCTCCTACGCTCTTCTCAAGGCAGCCATCTGCACATATTCATCCCCACACTACCCACAACCCATCCAGTGGTTCCCCACCTACACTGTACAACATCATCACCTGAAAGGTTTTTAAATTTTTCAATGCTTGGTTCCCATTCCCTAGCCATTCTAGTCTAATGGGCATTAAGTGTGAACTGGGCATGAAGGTTAGATAAGCTTCCGATGATTCTAAAGTGCAGCAAAGAATAAAACCACTACTCTAAATTCGTGTTTTGATTTCTCCTTTTCTTCCAATTTATCAAATCTCCCTTCCAAACACATCACCTTTCTGATCGTCTCCATCTCTGTGTTCCCACTGCAACTTTCTGGTCCAAGTGCCTTGGTTTCTCAGTGTTCCACCACATCATAGCTGGAGGGGAAACTGTAAAACTAATTAGCTTCAAAATACAGTTTCCCTATGTAAAATACTCTCCTACCATGTTCTGTGATTGCCTACAAGACCCCTGCCCACTCCTTCCCACACCTCTTCTTTTCCTCAATCTATCTTGGCTTCATTCTCTCCCTGGAAATTCTCATTTGACAGAGAGGGGAATAATTTCACTCGCTGTTCCAACTACTTTCCTGCGCTGTTTCCCCAGCTCTTTGTATATCTGGTTCCTTCCACTAGCATGTTACTTCTTAGCTCAAACATCACCTTCTTAGAGTGGACTCCCTGACCACTCTATTACATGTGGCCTCAACATCGCCTCTCACCTCCCTTGATTTCCTTCGCAATCGATGTCACAATCTCTATTGATCTTCCCTATAGAAAGCTTCATGAAATCTGTCTTGCTTCTCACTATATACCCCAAGAGACAGCAGACTACCTAACACATAGCAGGTGTTTAATGAATATTTCTTGGGAAAAAACAAGTCAGTGAATGAGGCAGTACAGGGTTTTAACTTTTCTTTGTTTTAATATCAAGTAATAGTAACAGTGATACTATTTACAGTAATAACAAAATAACAAAAAATCTAAAATATTGATATGAAAAACTAAATTTGAAATGCATTAAAGCCTTGCTTAGCCAACCTGTGCATTAGGAGTTCTAGGTAAATAAGCTGCCTGGCTTGCTTATAGAAACCTTATTTTTGTTTTATTCACCATTCCTAATGTCTTTCCAAAAAATGAATTATTCAGTGAACTGTTACCACAACAAGTTGTTATCCACTGGAAAGTTAAGAGTCCTTCCTCAAGCCAAAAAAATATGAAATTTAAACACATTAAAATATTATTGATAAAATCTAGCATTTTTCAATAATTTTTTTTTTTGTCAGTACTGGGGATTGAACTTACAACCTCATGCCTGCCAAGCAGGTGCTTAAGCCACTGAGCCAAATTTTTCAATAATTTAAAGTGCCTTTCTAAATATGACAAAATAAAATTCAAGATTTCAAAAAATTACAAGACAGACTGCAAAAGAAAGCATCCAATATATTTAATTAGCCCCAAGTTTACTCTCTCTTTCCCTGAACTGTACCAAACTACTAATACAAAAAAGACAACCCAGTACAACAGGCAAAGGATCTGAACATACCATTGGTTATTTACTAACACAACAAAAATTTGCTAACAATCAGATTAGTAAAAATCTATCTTAATTTTTATTTATCAAGTATGGGAGTCAAACTGTTGAAGGAAATGTAAATTTTGAGTGCTGTCTTTAAGAGAATCAGGGATCTAAGAATCAAACTTCTGTGGATTTATAGTATAAATTTTTAAATGTCTGGTCGGAATGATGGTTACAAAAATACTAATTGAAGCCGGACATGGTGGCACACGCCTTTAATCCCAGCACTCGGGAGGCTGGGGTAGGAGGAGCATCGTGAGTTCTAGGCCGGTTTGGGCTACAACTGGAGCGCAAGGCCAGCCTGAGCTACATAGTACGACCCTGCCTCAAGATACCAGGGCTGGAAGTTTGGCTCAGTGGCTTAAGTACCTGTCTGGCAGGTGTGAGGTTGTGAGTTCAATCCCCAGTGCCACAAAAAAAAAAAAAAAAAAAATCAATTACTAATTGAGGTCCTATTTGTAACTATGTATTAATTTGAAAATATAACATATTGTTAAATATTTTTTAGATTGTAAAATTGACATAATGACATATTTTTCAAAAAAAGTCAGCACTTATGTTTCTATACAAACATTTTGAAAAGTCTAGAAGTACATAAATCAGCAAACAAAAACAAAACACAGCTTGATAACTTCTGTGCGAAATATATTATGGTATCTTAATTTTCTTATCGAATTTTCTCTATTTTCTTCATCAGTGGTGATTAACATCTGTGAATTCCTGAGCTATCATTGTTAAAATAAGTTTTTTCAAAAAGAGTCTAACAGGTTATTAGGCAGTGAAGTTTTTTCTTGCTCTTTGTTTGTGGTGGGTTGGGATTAGAGAATGAAAGGTGAAAAATATAGAAACTAAAATTCTGTATTTTTCCACAATGGCCATGTTGGTTCCAGGATGACTGTTAGGGGACAACCCAGCAGACACAAGACTTTGGACAAATCCTAACAACTGTCATATGATCTTTTCACTCCAACTCCTACTATGAACAAATTTCCTCATGATTTGCAAGTCTTGTAAGAGAGCATGAAAAACCATGTGCAGTCTGCAGTGGCTCTGGGGTTGTTGGGCCCCAAAGAAAGGAAGTTGGGGGGAGCCAAGAAAAAAACTTTAGTCACCTTTTTCATATCTCTCTCAACATGAATGACATGGCACTCAAATCCTAAGTACCCTGAAGAAAAGCCAGAGGGGTTTTTCATTTTCTATCAAAGCCACCCATAAAAGACGAACTGCTGAAGTTTTAGGAATTTCCCTAAAAACAATCATGACACCGAGTTCCTATAAAATCATTCCTCATCACCACTTTGCTGCCTCAGACTACGAGAAAGCAGAACTGCAGCTGCACATTTCAAAGGTCTCATTCTTAACAAGCCACACTCCTTTTAAAACCATGAGGAATCTGCTCTTGGGGACAGATAAGTACAAGGGAAACCTCATTTCTCAGAAGTACAGGACTCCAAATGCAGCAAAAGCTAGGAAAGATAGCTGGGACCATGCAATTTCCTAAGATTTTTCTTTCTCTGGTATTTCCAGTAAGTATCTGATTTAATAGGATCATGCTGAAGACTCTCCCTACATAAAAGAAGTTTTACTGTACATACATAAATATCTTTTCCTCTCAAGGCATTAAGTTTACCTTAATTTTGGACATGCTACCTCGAGTCATGTTGGTGAATCTCTAAATTCACCCCATCTCTAGAAAACCCCTCTCACTGGCAGAGGTGATATTACTTTTAAGCCCATCATTTAAACTGTGTGTCTGCTACAGTTATTAGTCCTAGGGCAATTTTCCAGAATCTTTGGCCTCACGAGTTACCAATTAATGCACGGTAGATGTTTAGGCTGAAACCACTACAATACAGTCAAGGGGAAAGAAACAAAACACGACTGTCACAGGAGGAGAAAGGAAGCAGCTCACCCACCTGAGAGGAAAGGAAGGTGGGCAATGCGCCTCCGCTGTTACTCACGTCACACCAGGAAGAAGGGGACTCGGCCCAACCTCAAAACAGGGCAGACAGCTCAGTTCGAGGCTCAAAATGGGAAGAAAAAAAACCCAGGTGATTGCCAAAGCAAACGAGCCAAAAACATGGCTTGGAATCTCTGAGATTGAACAGACTATTACAGTCTGATTTAAAAAATAATAACACCCAGAAACAAAGTTACTTTTTTCTATGAGCCTCTAATATGTGAAAGGAGTACTCTCTAAAGTGGCCTCTAACTCTTCAGAACTGACACGTGGAACTTAAACTGTAGGCCTCAACTAAAAAGAACAGCCCAGCTGCCAGGTGGAGTCAACTTTTCATTTTTATAAGCTAACAAGGTTCTTTTTGGCCACTGTTTTTTTTTTTTTTTTTTTTTTTTTCACTTCAGAAACTGAAGCCACAAGACACTACCTGCTTTTTTCACAAGGCTTTAAAAGTATTCTTACGTAAGGTTTCACTTCACTGGCAGAGGAGTGATTAGGCAAGGAAATTAGTCTGTGAATACCACCATCCTTGACTAGCAGTTCTATATTCCCCACCACTCAGCTCCAAATTTGTCCCTCAAGTCTTCTTACTTGCTTCATTAGGCTATTCTATTATCTGCTAATTTATTTGTAAGAACAACATTTGAATTATTCTTCTTTGGGAGAAAATAATGTGAGTAGCTCACTTGGTCAGGATTGACCATTTTGTTAACGGGGAAGGTTAAATAAAATAGCACCATTATGATGCTCTCTGGAGTGGGCGGGTAAGCTTGGATCGTGCGCCTGTTTTAAAAGGCATCTGGCCACTCTACTTGGTTTAAGGAAGACTTGCTAACGGAGAAAGGCATGCCTGGGGAAAATTCATGGCAAAGGGAGTTTGACTCCCCTAAGGTATAAATAGGAAGATGAGCTAAAATCGTAATAGACCTCTGACTCAACAGGAAGAAGCAGCCAGATGCCCCCAAATTTGTACTATTTGGTTAGCACATCACAGAGGCAGGGCGTTTCTTGATAGTGTCAAATCCACATCCCACCTCTGTGAGAACTATATAGTGAGCCCCGTCTACATAAAATGTCAGAATTTGCATTCTGGTATCCATTAACAACAGACAACACATCCCATCTCTCACTTACGAAGGCTTTTTTCTGTCTCAGTTCACAAGGACACACAGTCTTGCTTCCCACGAGTACTGCACAGACATCTATGTACAGTATCTTTCAAGCTGGAAAACCTTCAAAAGCTGTTCACGCCCAACAATATGTTCTTTAATGGTGAGCGCTGCTTCTGAAGATAGTCACAGGATATGTTAAAAAAAAAAAAAAAAAAAAAACTTTGAAGGAAACGTGCTGAGAAAAAAAATACTAGAATCAAGATACAAGTAGAGATTGTACACCACTCCCACCATGAAGGAGCACAAGTAGTTTTCCACCCAGGCAGAAGAGGGTAAATAAATCCAGAGTCCAATTGTTCCTTTCTTTTAAAGACAGAGCATTTAGGAGTAAGACAGATGGAAACAGTGTTTAACGTCTACCCACCTGGCCCATTAAAAATAGACACCTCAGCAGTAACAAAGAGTTTCTAAATTCGACTGCACGGGTCATTTTGGTGTAACCAGTCAGAGGCATCCGGTGAAGTGATACCAATTCAAAACTGCTCTTTCCAAAGTCTAAAAAAAACATATGCCACATTTGCTCGACGCTGGTGTGGACAGCCAGCACAGACCTAGCAAATTCTCTTGAATCCTGGCTTTCCCTGCTAGCTTTCAGGCCATTTATAACACAGCGAGCACCGGGCGGGAAAGGCAGGAAAGTCTCTCAGTCCTACTTCGGGAAAGCAGAACAAGCCGCCACTGTTCACCCCGAGAGCCGGCGGCAGCAGCCAAGGCCCGTTTGCACCACTGCGCAGCGCGGTGCCGCGGGTGGCTGGAGCCCTGACCGCGGAGGAGGGGGCCCCTTGGCAGCGCCATCTGGCCGAACTGTGCGCCTTTTCATGCCGACGGAGAAACTGGGGTAACCACCCTGTGACCCTCCCACCTGAGAAAAGGCCTGTTTGTTCCGGAAGGCCCGGCCCAGCCTTGTGTAAGGAACCGCCAGAGCCCGTGCAGGCGCGCCCGAGGCAGCAGGCGAGCTCAAGTCTACAACTGTGAAACCACGGGCGTGAGCAGGCTTTCTCCAGGGACCGGAAAAAGTGGCGGCCCGGCGGCCCCCGACCGCCACCCCGAGGCGCCGGTCCTCCCTCCGGGCTCCGCGCATGAGGCAGCGACGGGGCCACCCGGCCGCGAGTCCGCGCGCAAAACTTTCCAGGCTCTCGGGGGAGGCTGACGGGGACGCAGCGCCGGGACCGCGCCGCGAAGTGCAAGCCCTCGCTGCGAAAGGGGCCGTCCCGCTCTCACCTGCCCGGCGGCGGCCCCGCAGGACGCGCGGAGCCCGGCTCAGGTGCGCCCGCCGCCGCCCGCGCCCCCCGTGACCTCGGCACGCGTCCGCGCCGCTTCTCCGCGCTCCTCGCGGGGGCGCACACGACGGGGACGCAGGGGTCGGCGCGGGCGCTCAGGGGTACTGACCCGTGGCGGGGGCCCCGGCACAGGCCCGAGGCGCGGCTCCAGCTCCCTCTCCTCACCGGCAGGTCCAGCGACTCCTGCGTCCCGGGCATAGCGCGGCGCGGCCCGTGGCACCTGCCTTCCGCCCGGCCCAGTGCCCAGCGCTGTGGCGGGGCCCGGGCTCCGGGTGCCCTCGGGCTCTGCCGGCTGTGGGCGGGGCACAGCCCCTTTAAAGGCTGGGCCGCGGCGGGCGCACCCTCACCCCGCCCTCGCCGCACCCCGGCACGCCCTGCCCTGGCGGATGCGGCCGGCCCGGCCCCCTGCCTGAGCTCTCAGCGCTCTCCGTTCGTCCGTCGAGGACCGATTTCTTTGGTCCTTTATGTTCTGATGCTTCAGGGAACGCTGAACACAGAGAAGAGCGTGGGCCCGCTGTCCCGGGGTCCTTTCCCTCTGGGACTTGGCTTAAACCAGACAAGTTCATTCATCCTGGAAGGACTGGTTGATTGACTGATTGATTGATATGAATCCAACCCCCGCGCGCTTCCCAGGCAGGTGAACCACCACCGAGCTACACCCCAGGCCCAGGGTGTCCATTCCGAAACGCAAGACTGTAAAACTCCTACAAGGCTCCCTGTCTGGGGGGTGTGAGGCTGGCGTGGTGGTGGCCCATGCCTGTAATCCCTGCACTTGGGAGGCTGAGACAAGAGGATCGCCTCAATTCTGAGGCCAGCCTGAATAACATAGCCAGATCCTGTCTCAGAGAAACAGAGACAGAGACAGAGACAGAGACAGAGACAGAGACAGACAGGGAGAGAGACAGAGCTAAAGACACAGAGAGAAGAAAAGGAAAAAGAAAGCGGCGAAGGTACCAGGAAGAGCAAGAGGAAGCGCCCTGCGCCTGCTCCTGCTCCGGGCGGCCAGAAGGGTGAGGCTGGGTTAGCCAACGCACTATGTCACTGCCCCTATGCTTCCTTTCACTGCTTGTGGGAAGCGGAGCAGGGCGATTGGTCGCCACTCAGGACTCTTAAAGAAAAAGGGCGCAGGCACATAACCCAAGGCGTTAGTTAACAGAAGGTGCGGGTGCCTTGAAGGTTTGGAGAGAGCCTTCTCTGGCTCTTCTCTGTGGGATCCCATTCCTCATCTTCACGAGGCAGCGGCGGCGCCAAAGGTCAGCCCCGCCGTCTGAATGAGCAGGTGTTTAAAAGGTCTCCAGGTTGAGGTAGGACAAAGACCAGGTAGGAATAGTTGGACAGTGTACTTAAAAACATGCATGACTGACTCTCTTAAAAAAAAAAATAGGTCACTGTCAAGGGACTACTAGGCAAAACTGCCTTATTTCATCAGGAGTGCCCACTGGGTACGGACAGATTGGAAGATTCCAGGCAGCCACAGTCCCCAAAGTGGGCGAACAGAGATGCGGTTTGTTTCCTCTAAGAAGAAAAGGAGAGAAAATGCTACAGCTCTGTGCATATGGAGAGTGTTAGAGGTATATTGTAGGAAGCCGTACATATCTGTTAACGTTCATGCTAAAGAATTTTTTAAAGCATTGTAAGTTTAAAGAAAAACTGCCATGAAGGAAGAAATCTACTAGCTCCAAAAGGCTAGGACTTTATTAAGGACTATGACCCCATTAGAAAGGGACTGTAAACTAGGACAGAGTTGTTTGTTTGTTTGTTTGTTTGTTTGTTTTTGCATCAGCGAACTTCTCATTGTGTTTTCTGAAACCAGGACTATTCTACTGAATGGCTTACCAGTAGGTAGTTGAAAAGAAAATTCATAGTTAACACTGCATTTATTAAGAAAATCTACCATGAACAAAGGCTCTGTCCTCCAAGGCCCAATATACCCTTGAGCTCCTAGATGCCTGCGTTGATTTATATAGGTTAGCTTGTAGAAAGCTATTAATATATTCCATGTACTATCTACTCCCTTCTGATATGAGAAAATGGGTTCACAGAGGTTCTTTGCTTTCCTGAAGTCACCCACAGAGCATGTTAGCAAGTACAAGATTTATATGCAGGTCTTTGAACTTTCAAGCCCTTTATTCTCACCATATTGCTACACTGTTGGAGACATGATTAAAATAGTTGTTGCCCTCCAGTAGCTCTCTTGATCTGTAGGAGATGCTGTAAACACTTTCACATCCATAACAATCTGTAAACAGTTTCACAGAATGGAGAAGAGATACATTTTACATAAATAGCTGTAATTTTTTTTTTTTTTTTTTTTTTTTTTTTTGCGGCACCAGGGATTGTACTCACAGCCTTGCGCCTGCCAGGGCAAGCGCTTAAGCCACTGAGCCAAACTCCCGGCCCTGGTTTTTTTTGAGGCAGGGTCGCACTATGTAGCTCAGGTCGGCCTTGCGCCGCGTTGTAGCCCAAGCCGGCCTCGAACTCACAACACTCCGCCTACCTCAGCCTCCCGAGTGCTGGGATTAAAGGCGTGCGCCACCACGCCCGGCTATAAATAGCTGTAATTGATTATGCACACAGTATCACTAGGCACAGAAGTACCATGTAAAAATAAATGATGAGCAGAGTTTTACAGAACACAGTAGAGGCAACAAAACTTCAAAAGGCAATTCAGAGGTCTCAGAAATTTATGCGCACGTTGACTCACCGGGAATCATACTGAAGCACGGTGCTTCAGCTGGGCCTAGGACTCTGCAGCTCTGACAGGTTGCTGCTGCTGGTCCGAGCACCACTGTTAAGCTGCAAGGTTCTAGGAAATATTTAAGCAGAATGTAGGAGGGATTGGGGGATAGAAAAGAAGAGAGAATTAAAAATACATTCAACTCAGATGACTAGAGGATTTGAATATCATGCATTCTAAGAGACGGGAATTCTAGTTTCTAGGCACCCAATCCAACCATTCTGAATTTGCAAATTTAGTTCACAGTAGACATTATGCTTTCAGTTTCAAAAAGTCACTTGTTTATGGTAAAGCTCATGCCTCATTTCTCACTCAACTTCATAATGACCAAATAACACAAGACTCTTGTGCTCACAAGTGTACTCTAAATAACGAGGTATTTTAAGGTACAATCCAGAGGTCATAAATTTCTCCAGCAAATTGCCTTCATATGAAAGTTTCACTGATTTAGGATTGCAAAGAAAAAAACTTTAGAAACAGTGACCTAGTAGAAGTGCAACAAAGTTTCTGCGAGAGGCAGAACAAAACAATATTCATCCTAAAGCTCCTGTGGAAAAAAGGAACAAAGTAAAGTGGAGGGTGGTGCCCTTTATCTCCACACTTTCACATACTCTCCAGTTTTGGTTAATATTCAAGTGGTCTTTGTTAATTCGAGATATTAATTCCCTGCCACTTTAAGCATGGTAAACACCTCCTTCCAGTCTTCACCTGTCTCTTAACTTCATTCTCCTTGAATGACAGTCACTTTGGGGGTTGTGAAATCAAAATTAAGGATGTGAATCCTTATGATTTGTGCTTTTGTGGTCTTCCATGTGAAGTCATTGCTCTTAAATCACAAATATTCTTCTGTAGTTTATGCAATATTTTAGTTTTATCCTTCACCTCAGATCTCACTGTACTTTTCAACTCTGTATATGGTGGGCTATAGGAAGACAGCTCAATTTATCTATGTAAAGTATCCGGGTTTGGCAGTCTTTCTATAAAGAGTAGATTAGAATTTTGGGCTTTGTAGATTATATTATCTGGCGAAACTACTCAGCTCTGACACTGCAGTATGAATGCAGTTATAAGAAATATGTAAACAAAAGAGTATTGTTTCACCTGCCGTAAAATAGTATTCTTATTTTAATTTTCTAAAAGTACGTTTTTAAAGAGCAGATTTAAGTTCACAGCAAAATTGAGCAGAAGGTACAGAGAATTCCCATACACCCCCACCTCACTCACTGTGAGCGTCCCACACACAGCAATGCAGTTGTTATCACTGAACTGCAAACCAGAAGTGCCGTCACAGACACCGGATCTGTAGGCACCTCCCCGGGACCTAGAACTGTGCAAAACAATTTTCTGCTATTTAAGCTGCCAAGTCTATTGTATCCTGTTACAGCAGCCAGCACTGACTTAACAGTTGCCTTATAATTCTCTGTACTCCATCTGTTCATCCCTCCCTGCCTAATAACTTGTGGCAGTCATGGACCTTTTCACTGTCACCATAGTATTCCTTTTCCATAATGACATAGGGCTAGAAGCCTCCGACATTCAGGTCGGCTTTTAATTTCATCATATGCATTTATACTTCTTCCATGTCTTTTGATTATCTGATAGCTCATTTCTTTTTAGCACTGAATACTATTCTACTGAATGGCTTTACCACGTTGTATTTATCCACTCACCTACTGAACAACATCTTGGATGTCAGTTTTGGTGGTTATATCTCTTGTCAGCCTTTTGGCTAAGATCAAGTGAAGTTCTGGCAGTTAAGAATAGAGCTGCTATAAACATTTATGTGCAAATTTTCTATGTGGACATATTTTCAGTTCTCTCAGGTAAAAACCAAGAAGCATGACTGCTGGATTGCATACAATTAGAATATAGGTTTTTGTTTTGGTTTGGTTTTGGTGGTACTGGGATTGAATCTTTTATTTATTTTATTTTGAGACAGGATCTCACTAAATCTCTAAATTGCTGAGGCTGGGTCCGTCTGCCTCAGCCTCCCAGATTCCTGGGATTATAACACCCCAGTATCACAACACCCAGCTAAAAGTACAGTTTTGTAATATATGTCATGTTTTACAAACTGAGTACATTATTTTACATTCTCATCAGTAATGTACAAATGATAATTCTTCTTGCTGTACATTCTCAGCCACATTTGGCATTTTTATTGTTTTAGATTTTAGCCATTATAATAGGTAAGTAGTAGTTATTTTAATTTGCAGTTCACTAATGACGTTTGATGTTGAGCACCTTTGATGTTTATTTGCCTTCTGTATGTGTTCTTTAGTAAGGTGTCTGGTCAGATCTTTTTCTCATTTTGTTTACTTTTTAAAAAAAATTTATTTGCTTAAGGCTTCTTGAACCCAGAGCCTTCACACTGACTACATCCCCAGCACTTTTTTATGTTTTAATACAGAATCTCACTAAGTCACTAAGTTGCCCAGGCTGGGCTTGAACTTGAATTTCCTGCCTCAGTCTCCCAGAGTTTTGGGATGGCAGGTCTACATCACCACACCTGACTTTTTGCCCATTTAATAATGACAATGTTTGTTTTGCTATTATTTGGTTTTAAGAGTTACTTGTATATTTCATGTGACAATTCTTTATCAGATATAGCTCGTGCAAATATTTTCTCTCACCCTGGGGTTTGTCTTCCTTTCTTCTAATGGTTTCTTTTGCAGAGCATAAGTTTTTGTTTTGTTTTTGTGGTACTACAGATTGAGCCCAGGATCTTACACATGCTAGGCAAATATTCTACACCGGGCTATATTCCCATCCCAAGCTTTTTATTTTAATGGAGAACTGCTTATTGATTATTTCTACCATGAATCATGCTTTTGGTAATTTATCTAAAAAAATCATTGCCAAACCCAAGCACAAATAGATTTTCTCTTTTTTTTTTTTTTTGCATTTGTATCTAGGACCAATTTTGAATTAATTTTGTGATGAATAAGTGATCTGCTTCTATATTCTTGTTTTTGTGTACATCTGCACGAGTCTGTTTCTGGGCTCTCCTGTTGCACTCATTTGTTTATCTTTTCCTTCACCAATATCACGGTTTTTTGGTTTCTGTAGCTTTATGGTAAGTCTTGATAGTGTATAGTATCAATTTTCCAACTTTGTTCTTCTCCTTCAACATTACATTAGCTACTCTGGGTCCTTTCCCTCTCCATATAAACTTTAGAAATATTTTGTAAGTATTCACAATAATTTCTTGGATTTTAATTGGGATTGTATTGACTCTGTAGATCAAGTTGAGGAAAAATGGCATCTTGAAAATATTGAACTTTCTTATCCATGAACATGAGTTGTCTCTCCACTTACTTCTGTCTTTAATTTGTTTCATAGAAGTTTTTAAAAATTTTCTTCATGTAGATCTTTTGAGTATTCTGTTCAATTTTCACTTACATATTTTGTTTTGAGGGGCACTAATATAAATGGTACTTGGTTTCAATTTCAAATTACAATTGTCCATTACAGATTCATAGGAAAGTGACTGACTTTCATATATTGACCTTGTGTCTTACAACCTTGTTATAATTACTTAACAGTGCCAAGAAGTTTTAAACTTATTTTAGATTTTTTGCATAGACAATATATCATCTGCAAAGACAATTTTATTTCTTCCTTTCCAATTTGTGCATCTTTTATTTGCTTTTCTTGTGTAATTGCATTATCTAGGACTTCTGAGAGAAGCAGAGATGAGAGGAAACATCCTTGCCTGTTTACTGATCAAGAAAGCTTCTAAAATTTCTCACCATTAAGTGTGGCATTAATTGTAGGTTTTTTGTAGATATTCTTTATTAAGTTAAGGACCTTCTCCTGGACTCCTAGTTTGTTGAGAGTTTTTATGATGACTGAAAGTCAGGTTTTGTCTAACACTTTTTCTGCATCTGTAGGTAAGATCATGTGATTTTCTTTTCTTTTTTGATATGATGAGCCACATCAGCTTATCTTTGAATGTTGAATCATGCATACATACCTGGAATAAATATCTCTTGAGCACAATGTGTAACTGCTCTTGTACCCTGTTGGATTTCATGTGCTTGTGTTATTATTGAGGATTTTTTTCATCTATGTACATGAGAGATGTCAGTCTATTGTTTTCTTGTCTGGTTTTGGAATTAGAGTAATGCTGGGTGCATAAAATGAGGAAATATGTCTTCTGATTCTATCTTCTAGAAGAAATTATAAAGAATTGGTATAATTTTTCCTTCAGTACTTTGTGGAAATCATCAACGAATCCATCTGGGCCTGGTACTTTCTGTTTCAAAAGGTTACCATTATTCAATTTATTTAATAAGTTGTATATTGATCTATTCAGATGGTCTATTTCTTCAGTCCATCACCATGGCCCAAACACTTCCCACTAGGCCCTGCTTCCTAATGCTACTGCAGTGAGGAATTGTTTCCAACCCATGAACTTTTGGGAAACACACTCGAGCCAGTCTCCTAGAAGTTACTGATCCATTTCATCTACGTCTTCAAATTTGTATTGTATTGTTAAAAAGCAAAGAGTTGTTCATAATATTTGTATTGTGCTTCAATGCTCATGGAACCTGGAGTGATGTCCCCTCTTTCATTTCTGAATATTAGTGACTTCTATCTTGTCTCATTTCTCTTAGTTTGGCTAGAGGCTGATTGATTTTATTGATCTCTGCAAAGAGCCACCTTTCTATTTGTCAGGCTTCTCTACTGATTTCCTACTTTAAATTTCATTGTCTTTCTGAAGAATTTTTTTCTATTGTTTACCTTAGATTTAATTTGTAATTGTGTTTCTAATTTTTAAGGTAAAAGTTTGAATAATTAATTTTATAACTTTCTTCTTTTCTAACATATGCATTCTATGCCATAAATTGCCCTTTAGTTAACTGCTTTTACTGTTCCTGTATTTTTAACAAGTTGTATTTCAGTTTTCATTTAGTATAAATAAATTTTAATTTCCCCTGAGGTTTTCATTTTTTCCTTGTGAGAATGGGTATTGAAGCTAGGAGCATTCTATACAGAGCAATATTCCCAACTTTTTTATTTTTGAGACAGAGTCTCACTAAATTGCCCAGCCTGGCCTTGAACTTGTGCTCTTCCTCCCTCAGCCTCCCAAGTAGCTGGCATTACAGACATGAGCCACTGATACGCCCAGCTGACATTTCTTTTTGACTTGTGTGTTATATTGATTTTATTTTTCTTAACCATTTAAAAATATAAAAACCAGTTTATAGCACATGCTTGTAATCCCAGCACTTGGGGGGCTGAAGCAGGAGGATTGCGGCAAATTTGAGACCAGCCTGGGCTACAAACTGAGCTTAAGACCAGTCTGAACTGAATAACAAAACCCTTTCTCAAAAAAAGAAAATGGTTTAGCTCAAGAGCCATACAAAAACAAGCTGCAAGCTGTATTTGACCCATGAGCCATAGTTTACCAGGTCTGAGTTCATAGGACTGAAAGTGTGTCCTTTCCCTTTCCTACCCCTACCATCTTTTGTGAATGGTAATGGCTTTATCTTATAACAAAAATAAAGCCCCAAATAGACATGAGTATGTTTCAGAACTGTATTTTAATTCATTGCTTTGTTCTTCACTCATTAGTCCCTTATTATTACCATATCAATTCCATTTGTTTTACTATAAACTTGTAGCATGGCCTAATATAGAGTGAAATAAATCTCTTTTCCCTTCCTTTTCAAACTTGATTTAGCTATTAATGAACCTTTTATTCTTATGAATTTTAGACTTTTTTTGAGTTTCAAATAGCACAGTTGAATGTTTATTGTTGACTGAATTTATGGACTGCACTGAATAGTACTGCATCTTTATTATATTAAGTTGTCCTTATCCATAAATACATCATCTCTGCAATTATGCAGATCTTCTTTTTTGTCTATAATAGAGTTTTTGACATTTCTCTGGAAGGTCTTATGTTTTCTTTCTGAGGATAACTGCTGGGTAATTTCTAATTTTTGTTTCTATTATGAATGTTATTTCATTTCTATTTTCTAGATGATTACTTATAGTGATGATGATTATACCCAGTGACCTCACTGAATCTTTTAATAAGTCTTGAGAATTTGCAGATTCAATTAGGCTTGCTATATAGATATGACATCAGCAAATAATAAGCATTATGGTACTTGGAGTCAGCTGATTGTGTTTGAAACCTCTACAAACTGTGAGCTAAATAAACTTTTCCTCCCTTAATTTTGGGTATTGGTTATTTTGTCCCAGCAACAAGAGAAAAGTGACTAAGGGAATGAGTTTTATCTTTTTCTCATCTAATCCATACACTTGTACATTTGCGTTATTAATTTAATTTGGAAATGGTGCGCTGAGACAAGAAGATTAAAACTCAATATGTGTTAGAGATTTTTAAGCTTTATTAAAATAAAAGAACATGGTATTTGAATTGCTTAAAGAAAGTATAGCATCCATAAAACCCAAGTCTACTGAAAAATTTTAACAGAAAGCATAAATCCTAAAATATCAGAGTTGACAGCTATAAACCCATTAACTTGAAGTTTCTGCCTTGATAAAATGCTTCTTTTCTTGACTTATAGAAGGCCAGTCTGAATTCTGACCCTTATGGACAATTTTTTTATTTGTGGCCCCAACACAGGGAGCTATCTGTTCCTGGTACAGAGGAAAGGGTCAGGGACAGATACAGTCTCCAAGATCCTGATCCCAGGACTAGAGCACTTTATTGATCTCCTAGGCATCTCTCGAGCCAATCAAGTTGACAAACAAGATTAACTGTCAACAGGCACTGTCTTAGACATCTTCTGATCACTGGGAAAAAAATACCCAACATCCACAATTTAAAGGAGGAGAGGTTTACTTTGACTCAGTTTCAGCCCATGGCTGGCAGGTTCCAAGGCTACAACAGCATGGCAGAGAGGCCTGGTAGAGGAAAAGGTGCACAATCCATCGAAGCCAGGAAGCAGAGGGAGGAAGAGAGAGGACGAGCCAGGGAATTGGACACACCCTTCCAAGTCAGGAGCCTGTGATCCATTCACTTCCCACACCTCAGCATTTTGGGGGACACTTTGGATCTAAACTATAACAGGCACTATTACTAAAACTTAGGACTTGGAATTATCTGGGATTCCTGCCACATGAAGGAAGCTTAGAGAATCAGATGATGTGAAGGTGCCAAGTTATTGGCTCTAATTTTACAGAAGAAACACAGTGAGTTCAAAGCAAAGATAACTCCAGGACCGATGGTGGCTCAGTGATTTCGTGTGTCTCCTAAGGTATTACTGTTAAAATCTCATGAGTAGCAACGAAAAAAGCCTAGCAAATAATAAGCATAATTTTAAAATTTACATTGCATCCTAGTTAATTCTAAAAATGAAAACAGTTGCTAAAAATCATAAAAACTGATTCCCCAAAATACTCACCTATAAGTTTTAATTTTTCAGTTGTTAAAGGCTACCAGTACTATAAAAAATAGCTTATATCTCTTATAAAATTCATACCTGAATTTCAACACCTGGAATCACTAGTACGGGTATCACTGTGGTTAAGTGATAAGATCTTAGTATCTCAAATTGATCTTTATTAAGCTCTTTAGACAAAACCAGAAATTTAAAAATCAGTTTCCTTGAAAAGAATTTGCTTTGAGAAAATTTTTATTGATATCATTAAATTAAGTTCCATTTGAATAAACAATACACAAAACAAATAGTCACATTGTAAAATTGCTGCAATTTCCAATCAGTGAATTACAAGAGGCACACATTTTTCACTTATCTTTAATTTTGAACATAATTGTCCAAAATATCTTTTGCATCTACACCAAGGCATATAATAATCAAGATTCCAGAAATTCAGCACAAGAATAAAATATTTAAGAAGCTGCTAGAGAAAAGAAACATATCACCTATAAATGAAGCCCATCAGAATCATAGCAAACTTCTCAACCTTGAAGTGAGGTATTTTAAGTCCTGAAGGAAAACAATCTTCAACCAAGATTAATGTACCCCACAAAACTATCTTTCAAAATACTTCTTTCAAGATACTTCCATGACAAAGAATAATTGAAGAAATTTATGACCACCAAACCAGCTCTACAGAATGTTCTGAAGGACATATTAGAAAGAGATAATGAAGACCACAAACACATGACCACAAATAGAAAGAAGCCACCAAGCAGGGCAGTCAATTAAAAAGGGGAAAAAAGTAGAGAACAAAAACATGAAAAAGAAAAGCCAATACATATTAGTTATAACTACCAATGTAAATGGTCTCAACTCACCAATCAAAAGAAACAGACTGGCAGAACGGGTCAAGAAGCAAGATCCAACAATATGCTGCATTCAAGAAGCACATTTAACCCAAAAACTAGATCAAGAGGATATAAAAATTCTACATAACCTGCTATCAGCCAATGAAATTGAAAATGTAATTTACCAACAACGAAAAGCCCAGGTCCTGACAGATTCAGTGCTGAATTCTGTAAGAATTTTAGAGAACTATTGCTTCTAATGCTAAAAATCTTTAAAGACATTGAAAGGAAAGCAGTACTTCCAAAATCATTCCTGGGAGCAAGTATTACCCTGAGGCCAAAACCAGAGAAAACTGCGCCCCCCCAAAAAAATTCTCCCTAGTGAACATAGATAAATCCTTAATAAGATATTGGCAAAACAAATGCAGTAAATCATCAAAAGATCATACATCATGACCAAGAAGGATTCATCCCAGGGATGCAGGGATGGTTCAACATATGCAAATCAATAAATATAATACACCATATTAACAGAACCAAAGACAAAAACCACATGATCATCTCAATAGATGCAGAAAAAGTATTTGACAAAGTCCAACACCCACTCATGATAAAAACCCTACAGAAAATTAGAATAGATGGTCTTTACCTCAATTTCATAAAAGCCATCTATGACAAACCAACAGCTAACATCATATTAAATGGTCAAAAATTGAAAGTTTTTACTCTAAAATCAGGAACAAGACAAGGACAACCATTATCACTACTCTTATTCAATATAGTTCTAGAAACATTAGCCAGAGCAATTAGACAAGAAAAAATAAAAAGAATAAAGACAGGAAAAGAAGCAGTTAAATCATTGTTATTTGCAGATGATATGATATTCTACATAGAAGACTCCAAAAACTCCAACAAAAGACCTGTAGATTTAATATCCAAATTTAGTAGTGTAGCATGATATAAAGTCAACACTCAAAAATCAATACCATTCCCATACATAAGCAACAAACTTCAGAGAGAGAAATTAGGGAAATCACACCCTTCACAGTAGCATCTAAGAAAACCAGAATACTTAGGAATCAATCTAACAAAGGATGTTAAAGGTCTGTACAGTGAAAATTACAGTAGCCTAAAAACAAAGATCAAAGAGGATACCAGAAAACAGAAAGATATTCCTTGCTCTTGTACAGGAAGAACGAACATAGCCATACTCCCAAAACTGCTATACAGATTTAATGTAATCCTAATAAAAATATCATTAGTTACCTCACAGATCTAGAGAAAACATTCCTAAAACTCATTTGGAATCAGAAGAGACCTAGAATAGCACAAGCAATCCTGGCCAACAAAGACAAGTCAGGGGACACCACAATCCCAGACCTGAAATTACACTATAAAGCTAGTGTGATAAAATCAGCATAGTATTGGCAAAACAAACAGACAAACAAACAAAAAACAGGCCTGAGGATCAATGGAATAGAACAGAAGATGTAGATACAACCCCAAACACACTCAGCCATCTTGTCTTTGACAAAAGAGAGAAACATTCTCTGGAAGAGAGACAGTCTCTTTAATAAATGGTGCTGGGAAAATTGGCTTTCCACATGCAGAAGACTAAAAGTAGACCCATGCCTATCACCATACACTAAACTAAAGTCAAAATGGATCAAAGATCTAAATATTAAAATAGAAATACTAAATTTACTGGAAGAGAAAATAGGTAGAAATCTTGAAGACATAGGTATAGGCAGAGACTTCACAAACAAAACCCAGACTGCAAGGAAATATTACAAATAATCAACAAATGGGATTCACCTTATTAAAAAGATTTTTCACAACATAATAAATCACCAACAGAGTGAAAAGGACAACGCACAGAGTGGGAAAAAATTATAGCCAGTTGCCCCTCAGACAAAGGACATATCTAGAATATACAAAGAAATGAAAAATTCAGACCCCAAATTAAAGACCCAATCCAAAAAATGGGCATCAGAGATGAATACACACTTCTCAGATGTAGAAGTACAAATGGCAAATAAATACATGAAAAAATGTTCAACATCATTGGTCATTCGAGAGATGCAAATTAAAAGAACACTGAGATTCCATCTCACCCCAGAAAGAGCAACTATCATCAAAAAAATCAACTGATAACAAATGCTAGAGGGGCTGTGGGAAAAAATGAACCCTTCTCCACTATTGGTGTGAGTGTAGGTTGGTAAAACCACTGTGAAAACCAGTGTGTAAATTCCTTTGAAAACTAGGATTTGAGGTCCCATTCAACCTAGCCATTCCCCTTCTGGGTATCTTCCCAGAGGAATTAAATACATCACACCACAGTGATATATGTGCACTCATGTTTATAGCAGCACAAATTGGAAACAACTCAAATGCTCATCAACCGAGAAATGGATAGAAATGATGTGGTTTTTTAATATCATGGAGTACTACTCAGCCACAAAGAAGGATAAACTGGAGACTTAGAGGTAAATGGATGCAATTTGAGACCTTACTCATAAGTGAAATAAATCAGACCCCATATGCATAAACACCATATTGTCTCACTAGTGTGAGAAACTGAATAAGTAAATAAGACCCAAAATGTATAACAGATATTGTGAATTGGGAAGGAACTGTTCGAAAAAAAAGACAAACTGTGATGGGAGAAAGGGAAAAGAAGCAAAGGAACAAAGAAAAATACATATATTTATACACAAGATAGTTAAGATAATTATATAGCTAGTTTCTCTTAGTGTTTTATTGAAAAGAAATGTTTGTACTAATATTGTTTGGACAAGATATCATGCCTATACCTTGTACTCTTAACTACTATGAAGACAACAATATGCGAAGTATTAATTATTGTAACTCTCTTCCTAACCTGTTTTGAAACTGTTTTATTTTTACTTTAATTTTTTCTCTTTAAAATTAAAAATATTTTTAAAATAACTTTTGCCTGAGTTATACAACCTTGTTCCATGAACCCACAGTTCCTGAGCACACACTGCTTTGCCATGAAACTGAATGCACCTATGAAAGGCATAGTATAACACAAAGTTGCCGAAACACTAATAAGACAGCCATTGCTTGGTTGGATATACATTTGGTATGTGCTTTTTCATTTATGTAACGATAACCTTTCAACTCCGTAATTTAACTCTGAAGGAGCAGAGGCATATAGAAATGAATATTAAAATACTTTATCCCCTCCAGAACTAAAAGCAGGACCAAATAGCAGTTGTCCTTCAGAATCAAATCACTGTTATTTGGAGATGCTTGTTTCTTGCTCTGGCCTTTAAGAGAGATCTTTAAATCCAATTTGAATGGGTATATAGTAACTATCCACACTCTTCCAGAAATACAACCAGATTGTCCAAAGTCACAGTCAGACCAGGGATTGTTTTCACTGAAGACAAAATCCACACAGCCAGAGTAAAGAATAGCTCAGAGAACACATTCCAACAAGTGACAAATAGACATGAAAGGGTAATAACCCAGCATCTTCCCTCAACAAAGTTAGTTACTATTTTACACCCAATGTAAAGCAGAAAATACATTAAACATTATTTCAAAATATAAATACAGTTCTTGGTGAGTTATAGAAAGCTCTAATTAGCTAAAACAACAGTATTTGAACACACTATAAAATCTCCATACAGTTTTCTCAACTCAGCTCCACATTACATATTCCTCTAGAGTGCAGGTCAACCTGATAACCACTTTTTACAACAGCAGAATAAAGACACTGAAGGGTCATCCTCTAATCTGTATTTTCCAGAACTGGGTAGATCTTTGCACTCTGATATAAATGCACGAAGTTCGGTCTCTGGAAAGCCGTTTTGTTGGTAGTGCTGTGGAGAAGAATGAAAAAGCTCTCATTAATGAGTCTTTGAATTCAGAATGGATCATTGGCAAGGGAGGGGAGCTTTTTTTTCCTAGGGGTACAGTTTAGGATTCCCAAGTGTTTCCAGGAGTTGCAGCCTCGGGGTTGCTCTTAGTTTTGGCTGAGGGGAAGCAGGCCTGGGACTGTGCGGCTCCCTGCTTCATCACTTTTCCAGGTCTGCTTCAGCCCACGGTGGGGAGCAGTGGAGTCTGTGTCTCTCTGGGGAAACTGAGTCAACCATATCCTGAGTCTGAGAACCTCTGTCACCGCTCTGCCCTATGGCACCGAGACTTCCACGCCAATGTAAACCAAGCTCCTTGGATGGAACTCGACTGATTGAGATTAATGAGATGTTTAAGGGGCTGAGAGTGCACATTCTTAGTTTTCCCTAAATGACCTCAGCAAAGTCTTGGACACTTCTGAGATGGCCCAGGTGTCTGGACAGAGATCTGAATGCCACAGGCACATTTCCAACCTGCACACCCTTTTGCAGTCACTCCTCCGGGCAGACAGGCGTGGTGAAGGACCTCATCTGCCTATCAGTTTGGGATCTGAGATTCTTAGGACATGCCCTGACCAGAAAAGATCAGAACTCAGTTTGCCCATTTGGCAAGTGCTCTGAGTCCATAGAAAGAGATTAGTATCCATAACAGGAGGCTCAGTCTTTCGTCATCAAGAATTACTCTTAGAGATGTTGGATGCCTCCCTTGAATGGCACCTGGTTCTCTGCATGCAGGGCTGAAGGTCATCAACTTTGCGAGCACCAAGGGGAGGGATTGGGACAGTTACATCTACATTCTTTCTCAGTCACCTTGGGTATCAATGTATACTTCCAAGAAAGTATTGAAGAGAATAAGGAGGATGGTCAGTCCCTAAAACATGGCTCGATAAGAGTGAAGTGGCCCAAGTTTCATGACCAAGGTATCCATCACTACAACTCCAACACATGGCCTTCTCGTCATCCCTAGGACCAATCACATGGCAAAATGTTTCATTATTCTTCTCATTACCAGAGGGGGAAAGTCCCCGAATGGAGGCATCTATGCCAATAGTACACTTAACAGTATAAAATTAGTAGGAATTTAAATATAGAGATATTTATTCTGCCTTCCTATGTTTCAAGGAGCTCAGGTAGATAGACTTTAAAATCAAATTTTTAACTATAAAACAAACATGTGCAGTACTTGACACATCAACCCCTCTGCTATTTTGGAAGCTAAGCCCTAAGATTAAAACCTACAGAAAGTAATGTGTTCAGTAAATGGCGCATCCCAAATGAAGAAGTCAATTTTTCTTTATAAAAATTGTATTTTTAAAGCTCTCCTCAAAGTTTTGGTTTTTCACAACGACATCTATTTTATTCACCCCAAACCTACGTACCCTTATACTTTTAATGAAATGTTAGGAAGCACCATTGCTTACAAGACTCAACATTCCAGAAACTGCATTTCTCCTTCGCTTCTCTTGCCTAGTCTCTAAAATCGAGGTCCTTCACTATCCCAAACAAATCAACATTCCATCAATTCCCTGCCTTTCGTTACTAAATTTCACTGCTAACAATACAAACTCTAGAAGAATGCTGCTATTTATGATAAACCTACCTTAATTGTTTCATATGTATCAGTGATCAATGCAATGAAAAGGCTTAAAATCATATATATAAAGAGGCTGATGAATGAGTAGAGGTAAATTCTGCTGAACAGCCAGACCAAGTAACTTTTTTGCTGCATCTTTGCAAATGTGGCAAACATATCATCACCATTTATCAAAGAAAAAAGGCACTCAGAGACCCTGTTCAGAGAACGGAACTGGAAAAAGAAAATAGAAAAGTTCGTTTTCTTCCACATTCTTTCCCCCTTAAAAACATTTGTTCATGACATATTAAAAATAATGAGGCCATATATCCCAAATAAGCCTTTTCAAACAAATAACCTGAAGCAGCACAAGCCTTTGCTTTGTGATGTACACACCATGCGCAAGCCTACTCTCTTTTTTTCCTGGGATAAGCAGCCCTTTTTTGTGCTCCTCTTAGTTGAAGCGGCCCGAGTGTAGGCAGAAGAGACAGTTCTGTACTCTCAGCGACTTTCTAGGCCAAGGCTTTCCCTTCCCCTTTACCTTCATAGAATGGGACTCTTGAAACGCTTCTGCAGAAACACCCAGGTCCCAAATCCAGTGTTCAGACATCTCCTTTTAACATTCCTTCCATGTATGCAAATGCATAATGTTCAAGATTATTGCTCTGGTAGCAAAATTTTTAAATATCCTATCCATTTCTCCCTATACTATTTTTTAAAAATAAATTCACATTTTTGAAAAGGCTTATCCATTGCCCTCATTCTAATACATTATAAACCAATCAAATTAATTCAACTTGACTTCACTGATGGTAGAAAGAACTTAATTATATGACCCTTTCCAAACAAGATTGGAAGCAACCCAGCAAATCAACGATTCTCTTAAATTGATCACACTTTACTAGTTTGTCAATATGGCAATAGATAGACATTTGACATGTTAAGGGTAAGTCACAAAATAAAAGAAGCCCATTTTTAAAAAATAAAGAACCCATTAGCTCTATTCTAAAGCTTAGCGATAACAGGAAAAAAAGTAGTTCATCAGTACCTTATCGTGGTAAGGCCCCAGCACAATCCACCCACAGAAGCAATAGCCTAAATAAATCATAGCAGCACAACAGCAGAACCTGATGACATTGGGCAATGCTGCCTGAAGGGTCAGAATGAGGAGCTGGAAAGTAAGAGAGGTCATTAAAATCCCTTTGTCCTTCATCCGAGGCAGGGCAGTAACTGAGTATCAACAGCACAGAAATCCACAGAATTCCTTACATTGTACTTCTCAAAGAAACCCAGATATCGGATGACTCCAAGCCACACGAGCATGGTAGATGTCCCAAGAAGTATGCTGCAGACATCATAACTTGTGAGACTCTAAAACGGAGTGGAAAACAAAAATTAAACAGCAGAAAACCATGTGGGCAGGAAGTACTTATTGGGTAGCTCTAAGTCAGGCACTATTTTAGGTGGTAAGGATACATCAGTGAACAAACGAAATTCTCTGTCCTCATGCAGCCTGCATTCTACCGAGGGTGCAGAGAGAAAGAAAAATAAATTTATAGAGCCTTTGGTAAGTTAGCTGATGGCAAGTGCTTAGGAGAAAGGCAAGGGAGAGTATAAAGGGTGGGTATGAGTTTATGCTTTGAGACTGGCGAATTAGGGAAAAGTGCCATGTGAGCAGAGATCCAAAAGGAATGAAAGAGCAAGTCAAGCAAAAATCTAAGGGAGGACTAGTTTGCAGGCACAGAGAACATCTGGGGCAAAGGCTCTGGGGCACAAAGCTGCCTGGCAAGAGAGTGAGTCTGGCTGGCTTGAGCAATAGAAAGAGTATGGAGACATAAAGGTCAGGGGCAGGTAGTACAGGACCTCATGGATGCTGTGCAATTTTGTCTTTTCCCCAGAATAGGTTTGGAAGATTTTAAAAGCCCTGAATAGAGCTAGGCATGGCAGTAATCCCAGGACACTGGGAGGCAGAGGCAGGAAGATTGAGTATTCAAACCCAATCTGGGCAACCTAACAATTTAGTGAGGCCTTGTCTCAAAATATAAAGGGCCTGGGATTGTGGCTCAGTGCAAAGGTCCAGGGTTCAATCCCTGGTGCAAAGAGAAAAAAGAAGAAGGAGGAGGAGGAGGAGGAAGAAGAGGAAAAAAGGAAGCTGCAGCTCTGAATGGGAACAAGAGTGGCCTGCCCACATGCTGGCTGCTGTGGTTGGGAGCAGATCATGGGAGGAGTGAAGGAGCTGTTGTCTTTCCGTAGGTGAGAGCTGCTGAGGGCTTGGATGAGCTGGGCATAGTGAAAGTAATGAGGTGATTTTTAAAGGCAGAGCAATATGATTTCCTCTAGGATTAGATGGGGGAGACAGGGGTAATAAAAAAGAGGAGTCAAATAAATCTATAGCTTTTGGCTTGAGCAACTGAAGAGAGTTGTCATGAACTGAAACTGGAAAGGCTATTAGAGAAGCAGGTTTGAACTGTGGAGCTGGGGTGTTTTATTTTATTTTGTTTTGTTTTAATCACCTTGAATTTAAGAGGACAAGCAGACATCCAAGTGCAGATGTGGCATAGACATTCACTTGTGTCTGGAGTTCAGGGAAGAATTCCAAGATGGAGATACAGATTTGGGAATCACGGATGATTAGAGTAGCTATTTGGGACAGAATGACATTACCGTAGCCTTGGAGGAAGAGAAGCTGTCCAAACACTGCATCTTGAAGCATTACCACCTCACATGTTGGCAAGGTAAGAGGGAATGAGGAAGGTACAATCGGAGGACCAGTCAGTGATTCGGGAGGAAAACCAGGTAAGTGACAGCCCAGTGAAAAAGCGAGTGAAAAACACAGCCTGCTTGACAGCATTAAAAGCCACTGATGAGTCACGATGAGGATAAGTGACTGATGAGCGAACTTAGCGTGATGGCGCAGCAGCCTGGCTGGAACCAAAACGAGGAAAAGTGAAGGAGCAGAATCACAACAATAAGATTACTCTTTTGAGATCTTTTGCTGTATAAAAGGGAGCAGAGAATGGGGGAGTAGCTGGAGAGAGAAATAAGGGCTGAGATTTTATCACTGAGAGAAGAAAATTGTGGTAACAGGAACTGGCTGGTAAGGAGAGGAAACTGACGATTCCAGAGAAAAGGAGGAGGAGCTAAAGCATAGTCCTTGGGTTCACAAGTTGGGGCAGCACCTGGCACACGAGTTGAAGGACAGGTCTCGGACAATGGTCTCAAGTATTCACAGTAACAAGATGAAATAATTTGTAGCACTGATACTTGTAGGTAGATAAGTGAAGCGGGAAGTAGTGGAGGTTCTGGGGGTTTTCTTCCTATTGTTCTCATAAGATAGGAAGTAAAGTCACTCATTGGCTGAGAATGAGGATGGGGAGGAGTGTTAGAAGTTTTAGAAGAGATGAAATGATCACCTACGAGACACGAAGGGTGAATGATCTAGACAGAGGAATGAAGAAAGATTGTTGGACCTCACTAAGGGCTCACTGAGGATAATGATAGGAGAGGTTGCTAAAAGTAAAGATTTGTTGCAAGACACCCTACCTCCTTTTTTTCATCCCTAAAGTTGAATGACATGCTCTGGCCACATACGGCGGCAGCTAATCAAAGTCAACCTAAACCCACCCTCTCCTTGCCAGACACATGCCTGGGCTGTCTTTCCCAGCTCTGCATGCAGTTGGGTTTGACCCGGGAGATGGGAACAGAAGTGAGACCTGCCACTTCTGAGCTAAGGCCATGAGAGACGGGAGAGCTTCCACTAGCTGGTGTTTGCATTTTTCGCAGGCCACAGGTTGCAATCTGCTGTGAAATGACCCGGGGTCAGTCACACAGCAGGGGTGAGCTCTTAAAGAATGGTAAAGAAACAAAATGAGAGGAACTTGGGTCCCTTGATGATTGCATGGAGCTGAGCAGGGTGCTGGCCTAGAAAACCCACCATGACTGTTTGATAAGGCAGAGACAGGCTCCTTTCTTAGCTGAGCCACTGCATTTGGGCTCTCTGCCCCTGCTCACAACCCGCTCCATAGGTGATCCAAATGCAATCAGTTGTACAAAGGCTGGGAAAATAGAAGATCAAGTAAGATTGGTTTGAATCATACTAGTTTTCCAATTTGATTTTTGTTTGGGGGGAAAGGTTGATTTACAGGCGAGGTTAATCTTTAAAAAAGGATAGCTTTGGATCCTATCAGCGGGAGAGTAAGAAAATAGGAATGTTCTCATTTTGAATGGATAGACGAAAGAAATGGAAGCGCTCACAACACAGCACCTTGACCCCACTTCCCATCCCCAGTCCTCTTTTTGTTGAAGGTTTTGACATTTCTTCTAAGGTTTGTTTTAACTCTTGCCTTAAGTATCTTTGTGCATGTAAAAATTCACAGGGCCCCCATGAGAGTTTGGATCCAGCAGGTTTAACATACTGCATTTTTGCCAGGCCCCCAAATGATTCTGACCCAGTGTTGGTGGAATATATTCTGAAAACTCTGCCTAAGCGACTGCTGGACTAAGTAAAGAAAGTTACTGTTTTCAATGTCAAGACTCAACATAAGTCTCGAGTGAAATCATTTACTCTGAAATTCTCATTTTGTTTTATTTTATTTATTTAATTTTTTTTTTTGCGGCACCAGGGATTGAACTCACAACCTCACGCCTACCAGACAGGTGCTTAAGCCACTGAGCCAAACTCCCGGCGAAATTCTCATTTTGTATAAAGTATCATTCACTTGAATCTGATACTAATGATGGCATGATTAGAAAAAAAAAATTACCTTAGCTTGGATTTCCATTTTCAGAATCGAACCAACAACTGTCAGTATGTCACTAATAATAATCATAATGTACCATCCATTGACAAATTCCATTTGATCAGAAACAGAAACTTCCTTCTTATAATGGAGGAGGAAAAAATTGACAAATTCCTTTAGGGAAAAGAGGAGAGGCACCATGAGCTTCTCTGTCGATCAGAAAGTCAGTAGCATTGCTAGCAAGCACAGTCCCTACCTGCTGAAGCTGAAGTCCTCTAATCACCGATCTAACGCAGAGCAGCAGTGAAGCCAAGCAAGTCAGAATGACAAAGGCGTCAAAGATCATCATGTAGTGAGTGTTCTTCTGAACTGAAAGCAAAAAAGACCATGTGTATAGAGACATTCCTCTTGTGATATTAATTTCTTTTTAGAATAATTTAGAGAATTCTAGCATTCTTGCCAGAAAGATGACAAGAAGCCCTGATAAACATTCTTCTGATGAATGTCTAAAGGTTAAAAATTCTTCTTTTAGAAAACTGCCTGAACCCTAACACCAAAGATCTGGCTTTTTTTTTTTTTTTTTGCAGCACCAGGGATTGAACTCAC